>JAQFVV010006689.1:0-235457 GCA_028023455.1 Epiperipatus broadwayi | reverse complement strand
GATGCAGATAGAGGGGGTTCGAACCTCACCTACTCCTCTAGATTGCTACTAAGCGACTTACTCCCCAAACCTCACTAGAATTTAATCTTAGTGTATGCCCGGTGGTCAGGGAGAGAAGAGACCACGAAAAGGAATTTTTACATATATAATGATCAGATGTACATACGTATGTCACAAAAGAATACAATACTAAGTGGTTTTATTTATAGTGAGTGAAAGATAACAGAAACTTTTATTATTGACATTAAAATAATTCACACAATGCTTTATTAATAGTGTCGCAGGCTATTTTCACTGCAACCGGATAGACATATATGAAAGATCCATTGATTGTAATGATAAGAACAGACAAAATTTTTACGTTATAATTTCTTCTTTAAAATATTCCAGCCAATGGAAGTGTTACGTAAAAGAAATCAAGAGAGAGAGAGAGACATGATTCATTAACTTTGTGGTTGGAGAACAGAAATAAATAGGTGGTCAAACTCAACTAAACACTTTGGACAGGTTTAAATCACAGCCCTACTTATGATTTAAGAAGAATGATAAAGTGACCCCAGCAGGAATTTCCAGCCATAATTGAAACATTTCTATGAGATTTTGAGAAAGATTTCCTAATAAATATAAATATACAAGACCATGCACAAAGGCGAGAGCATATAGTGGGCTATGAGGCTCGAGACATAACAGTTACCAAGAGGTTAACACAAGACCGGATAGCTCTCCATCTCAAACTAGGTTAGAGAGAAAAATGGAAACCGTTCGCTAAACACGTGACCCGGATTCAGGATCGGAGTTTTTGTTGCTTATGTCCAGTTACATACATTGAAAGGACTGAGATCGATATGAGATCCAAAACAATTTATTTGTTGTTTTTTTTCAGAAGGTCCGAATGTAGGTATGTTAACCTAAGCAAACTTGGCAAAAGAAGCACTGTCATATATGCTGAGCGGCCCAGTAGATCACCCGAGGCACGATGCCATATAAATACGGTCAACAACCTTTAAATTTAAAAAGAAACCCTCTGCAAAATATAAATATATTAGGAAAGCTCAACTATCACTGAAAATCTGCAGAAAAATGGTAACTTTACCTTTATAAAAATTTGAATTACTAAAACAAAACAAGTGGGCGGATATTTTATTGGTTTAGTTCAAGTTTAACTGACCAACACTGAGCCAATGCTATTTAATAATTTTTAATACATATTGTCAAAATGTACTCTCTCTTATTACTAAAATATAAATGCGAACGTCTTATTTCACGCTCTTCAAAATATAACTTTAAATTTGTAACCCTTCATTGACTAAAATATAATGGCATTTGATAAGGACCTTTCTTTTATATATATATAAAAATAAGTTAAAGTTTGGAAAGTTTTATAATAGAATATTTAGCAATTTAAATCTTGATTTTAAAATAGAGTTTTGCACTTTCTATGATTTGCTTCCTTTTCTTTCTAAATAAATATTTATATAAAATAAATAACTTAATTACGGGAGTATAATGGTGGAAAGTTAAACGAAGCATTTTTCAATTAAATTAATAAGAATTATTGCCGCCATTATATGTAATAACCCTACCACCCATTAAAGTATTTTTTTAAAAAAAGAAAGCAATTAATGAAATATAATTTCACAAGACTCGAATACATAGATTAAAAAAAACATAGATATATAGAAAAGCATAAATATATATTGAATTTGCAAATTACAAAGATATTTTAATAATTTATGGGAACGTTACCGGTAACTAGATGGGTGGGTCAAAATGAGTTCATTTGATATTTCCCGCAAGTCTTCTCGGTTCTTCAAATTTGTTTTTCCATGTTTTTGAGGGCAGATTTTCACGGATACAGGGCAGATACTTTAGTTCTCTGGCTGGCTTACATGATTATGACTCCGGCCTCAGGAACAGCTCAGGAGAGTGAAGGCAAAGAAGTTACCCCTGCATTTTTGCAGAGCAACACATTTCTGGATTTTTTATTTATATGCTGAAAGAATAGAGTGCAGCTTGAAGTAAGTACAGCAAGCAAGAGTTCGCTATATTGTCCAATCTTTCAGCAAAATTTCTTCCAATAAAATTCTCAAGATTTCTCTCTGACCTTTAGCACAGGTTACCCGCAAGCATAAGACCAAGAACAAAAGAAAAGTTCTTTATTTATACCCTTTTTCCCATTATGTTTTTAATCTACTAATTAGTGGCGAATCATGCCTGTTGTTTCAAATTTTCCCTGTTATCTATTATTTTATCTAATTCAGAAAATGTTTTATTAATTAATTCCTTTTCTTAATGGATTCTATTTAATTAAGAAAATTTTTATCTTATCGAATTCTACCAAATATATTTTAAAAATAGTTGCAAATATAATTTTAACTTTCTATATTTTATTTTATTAAATCTTTTCTCTTTAACACAATTCCTTCTTTAATTTAGGCAACTATTTGAGAAAATGATAAATTTAGTTTGAAAAAGAAACATACATTCACTGTGGTTGGACTTAGGGTCTTAGTTAGTCCACAGTGAATGGTGAAGCCAGCATATATATATTTATACATATATGCATAGCTTCATATTCCTAGAACCCATTAAAAAAAAAACAAATAAAAAAAAATGACTAAAGCTACAGTTTTGCAGAAAGAAACAGAGTGATCCGGACAGAGTGCTCATATTATACAAAATATTAGTGTATTTACATGAAATAATACTGATATGGGTAGTTTATAAAAACAAACTGAAAGTTTATAATCATACTATATTAATAAAAAAAACTGAAAGTTTATAATCATACTATATTAATAAAAAAAACTGAAAGATTATCATAATACTGATATGTGCATTATATAAAGACAAACTGAAGATTTATAACAATACTGATAAATAGATTATATTAATATAAAAAAAACTGAAAGTTTATCATAATACTGATATATAAATTATATATATATATAAAAAGAGAAGTATATAATAATATTGATTAATATATTATAACAATGCCAATATTTACAAAACATACACACACACAAAAAAACTGAAAGCCTATAATATGATTTTATTGTCCATATGATGTGTCATGGTCATACCTGGGGGTTCTTGTAAAAAACAACAACTTTTAAATGGAGCACTCTATTTAAACTTTTTTTTTTTCGAATGGACCTTCCTCTCTGGGCCTTGTTATTAGCTCTTTGAGCTGTGTCCACTTTATTACCATGTCTTCTATCAATTCTTTTGCTAGAAGTCAAGTTGAAATTTCTTATTAATGGTGCTCTGTTATTTAGCTGTTTCCCTCTATGTGTTCTGATGATGAAACTGGCTCATGGTTAGATCCCTTGTCCGTAATTTTGATATGGGTAAATGTGGTTTCAAACCTAGAACTGTGCTTCCACTTGATAAAGTAGTTTGTTTTGCCTGACCTGCCATTGTGTGTTTTGGAAATATCTCATGATCATTAAATTGATGAGTAAAACACTTGGAAGGCAAGGTGAGGTGTGCTCTGTCCTTCTATTCTCTAATTCCATCTGGCCTTTTGTTTTATTTTCTGTTTGTTCAAGATTAGTTGGTTCCTGTATGCAGCTTATATTGGTTGTCTCTTGGGTTTTCCATCTGTGAAAATCTAACTTGTTGTTGTAAAATGTAAACTTATTTTCCCTATAGTTTATTCCTGAGTCATGTCTTTCTAAGAAGTCCGACCCTAACAGTACATCATAAATCAAACCTGGCATTATCTGAAATATATGATTTACATTTGTTGCCCCTATCTTAATATCCAGTCCCAAACGATGTGTTTCTATGTTGGCTTTTTCTCCATTTGCTAATATAGCATAAAATTTTCTCGGTGAGATTGGTAGTACATGAGTTCCTACTGTTGCATTCCACCATTATTTTGACACCAGTGACACTTGACTGCCACTGTCTATTAAAGCTGTAATTGGGACATCTTCTAACAGTGCTTTAATTGTAGGGCACTCTGAGAGTGGTGGTCTGTGATCATCTTCCAGTTCGCACATAAATGCTGATGCCACTCTTTCCATTTCCCTCAATAATTTCTTCCGTTTCATCCAGGAGTTCTATCTGGGGTATATAAATTATAGAACCCATATTTTTCTGGAATTGCTGTGTGTTTTGATCATCATCATAGTTGTGTTCTTGACAGCGTCATTATCTGTATTTTGGGTGTGTCAATTCTTTTTCCTTTGTCTGCATGCTCTTTATTTAGGTTGCCAAAATCTATAGCAGTTAGTAAGTCTACCCTCTCATCAATTCCACAGTTGCAGCAGCCCAGCATCAATTGTTGTATGTAGAGAGGCATATTGTACCTTATTGTCCGAATAATCTGCCCCTCCGATAAGTGGAAAGCAGTCAATGATTTTAAACCTTATTATGACCTATAGATAAGGGCACAATATATATATATATATATATATATATATATATATATATATATATATATATATATATATATATATATATATATATATATATATATATATGAAAAGTAGAAGTAAACACATACAATTTTTTTTTGTAGATATATTCTATATTACACTGGAACAACAAAAACAGTAAATAATTTTGAATTTAAATTTTTTTATTATAAATTAAACATTAAAAAAAGGTCTAATTAATATTTTATTAATTCTGATTTTAAAACTAAAACAAACATATTTTTATATTAGAATAGATGTCCTGGTAATTATAAAAATAATGCTATCTACTTTAGAAATCTTTTTTTATGTAATGCATATTTTGATAAAATTCCACTAAGTGATTTTTTGAAAGATTAAAATGAATTGAAGTCATTAACTTTTTTCAAAAGATAGGAACAAATTTTTAACTAATGTATTTTTCTCACATCCTATTATATAAAAGGGGGTCATTCTTAAGTGGTTCTAAGTAATTCTAAAGTGTTTCAAGAGTTGGACAGATTATGACAGAAACTACCATGAAAATATAACAAGGCAAAACAATGGATCCAGTGGCTGCTAATTCACAAAGATGGAGTTTCATAGCCAACATAGTACTAGACAGTTAGCCCGATGTATTTCTAATTTTAGAAACTAAATGGAGCAGATTGAATGTCAATAGTTGATTGAAATATACCTTTGCCAATGATGAGAGAGGTCATCAGCTTGCTGAAGAATTAGTTTTATATATGCTGATTTATCTATATGCAGAGAACCACATATAAACTTGCAACATTGTATATATATATATATATATATATATATATTTATATATATATATATATATAGCAGCTGGTGAGTGTGGTAACATATATATTGAGAATGATATTTTAAATAATTTCTTTAATGAAAATGACATTTAACATCTATAATTTAAAAGTACAAAAAAATAATTTTTCCTAGAATTAAAAATCTAAAAGTAAAGAATTGATTCATCTCGAAAAGTATTTTTGATTAGAAAACAAAAAAAACTTGCTGGAGTATTTCTTTTTAAAAACATTTATAATTAATCAATAGTAACTGGTCAAAGATGTGATATTACTTTTTAACCCTGCCATATTTTGGATGACAGAGAAATATATTTTGGCCAATTCAGCTCATGGTGAATTTTTTCATAAGTATTATACATTAAAATGCTTGAAAAATGGTATATTTTAGTATAATAATTTTTTTCCCCAAAACTTTTGCAATAAAAGGCATAAAATTTAAAATTCCTACTCTTACAATAGACATAAGCCCTGTCCTGATATGTTCAGCCATTGTGTTTGCCAAGACTGTAAAACATTCATTGTTTTATGACATTGAAGTTTCCAGTGATGCAAAAACATGTTTATTTGTGAATTTATTATGGTTTTAGATTTTTTTAACAAATAATTTGCACTGTATTTATTAAATATCAAGAAATATAAATTATTAATAACTTATTTTGACTTTAAATACTTTATTTTTAAAAATGTAATGTTATATTAGCAACTAATGTAAATATGGCTTGAAGCAAATTAGAAAATTCTAGCTTTGATAATCTATATTATATTTACAGTAAGAAAATATCATAATTTTGCAATAAATATTCAAAAAAAAATAAACTTTTAAAGCATAATGCATTAGATATAAAAGAAATAAATAAACATTCATTCACATTCTTAAAAATAGTCAGAAACAAGAAATATTTCATTGATTTTATAAACTGAAAATAATCTTTTTAAAAACGATGACATGTAAAGTCTTTGTTTTGATTACATTCTCATTTTTTTAATATTTACAGAAACAAAATATGAACATTTAAAATTTATTTCAGTAGCAAACAAAAATATCTATCAAATGAAGTCAAATTTATTTTTTTCTGATAAGTAATAATCATTTTATCATATATTTTACATTGACGTGTGAGACAAAGAAAAACATCAGAAATAGCGAAGTACAGTAGTATTAAAAAAAAAGAAAACTTTTACGAAGGGCCACTAAAGAATTTAATAACTGATTCATATTATTTATATATATATGAATATTATGTATATTTTAACTTGCAATTAATTGTGAAAAATATATTTATAATAATTTTATTATTGTGACAAATTAAAATATCATATAATATAAATCTCAGTATGTGTGCACATTTCTATGTGCTCACACACATGTTAAATTTTTCATTAATTATGTATTATAAAAAAGGAATTTTATTTATATATTTATGATAATCCAAATATGTTTAATAAATTATTATACAAAATGTCTGTGTGCTGATATATATATATACATGTTTATGTAAACCTAATTATGAGGTATTTGTGTCATTAAAATGTGATAACTTATTTTTTTAGTCCATGTCAATTCAAATATGTTCAGAAATTATTATATCACACATCTATCTGTTCACTTATATATAGGTATTTTATGTAAACCTAATGGAATTTATATGTAAATCACACTAATAGTATATTGTTGTATATTAATCAAAATCAGAAGGCTTAATTTATATGTGTACAGCCATATTCTGCAGACCATACTTTTATTTTTTTATTGTTAATAAACTGATGTTTCACTGTTAAAGTTATTTCAGTGACTTATTCAATCTTAAGTAGTTTTTAGAAATATTATATGTTGCATCATCTATTACTCACAGTAATAGAGCTTGTGTTCTCTAAGCTAGAAATGGGCATAATTGTCTGTTATATAAAAGGGGATTGTATTAGTGTTTATGGACATCCAGTTGATGATGATTATCCTGTATTGGGACAAAGGGGATATTTTTAAAGTCTATGCACTACATTTTATTTGGTTTAGTATTCATTTAGAAATTAAGTTTACAGTTTGCCAATACATTAATGATACTAAGTGATCAGAGCATTGATGGTGATCAGCATATTTTAATATCCCAGAATTATTGTTTTTATTGTTGTATATTCTGCTGGAGTAGCACTTAAGCTTTTGCATCCAAATTAATGTTTAACTAATCTGCACCAAGCTAACAAGAGCTAAATAATCGCCAGGTCTGTAGTAGACCCATTTCAAATCCAGTCACCAGATTGATTGTTGATTTACTTTTATTGTCAATTATTCATAATGAAGAATGAGTATTACTTTTGTGTAATGTTAGTGAACTCATAGTTAACATACTTAATATAGTTAGCTGGGCTGATCTCTCAGAATGATCTCTCAAGATCTCTCATGCTCATTCCTTTGATATTTAATTATATATTATGTTTAGTTGGGGAGTGGTGATGGTTTCCCATCTCTTCATAATTATGCCAAATGTGATATACTGTTACAAATAGTTACACCATTTGGGACATTGTATCCTCAGATTCCTATTGTATTAACCCATTATTTTCTGTAGTGTTACAATATATATATATATATAGCGTATATATATATATATATATATATATATATATATATATATATATATATATATATATATTAGAGATTTAATGATGTAGTTTTTTTTTTTTAAATTCATAGACAACTTTAGCTTATCTTTGTTTAGTATGAAGCTAATAATGGAGGAGAATGATAATAAATGTAAGTGAATATTTTAGCTTTAACATTATCTTTTAACTTTAGGCAGATTTTTGAGCCATGGGGACATTATTTCTAAAAATCAAAATCAAAATAAATCTTTAAATTTGTTTTTTGTAATTTAAAACATTTTCTGACACTGGGATGAGATCTAATAAAGGCAAAACAGTATATAGAATCAATATCTAATTGTTTAGAATAGCTTATGTCTGTTTTATGAATAAGGCATAGAAAAGTATGGTAATTAATATTGGCAGTATAATTTTTATTGTATTTTTTGTTTCTTGGTTTCAGTGATAGATATAATGGTAAGAGAGTATAGAGTAAATGAATAATTGTTCATATTTTATTTTTGAATGTTGAATGATCAGTTATCAAAGTATTTTTTGAGTTTATTTTATTGTAGCAATATAATTATTATTTATCTCTGGGAATAAAAGTTTGAGTCATTATTGTTTAGGTTCTTGTATGGTTGAATAGAATAAGAACTAAATGATTTATACCTTGAAGCTAAACTTGCCATTTCTGCTGCTTGACATAACCTCCAAAATAATTAATCATTTCAATATTGTATTATGTGTTTCTAGTTGTTACACACCAAAATAGTCTCAAAGATGCCAATCAATAATTTTTATTTTTTTTCTTAAAATAATAAAAGTTTTACTAAAATTTGAAAATAATATAATTTATTTAGCAAACAAATGTGAAATTCATAACTTTGGGAACAAAAATTGGAGGTGAATTATTGTTGGCTAAATTGAAATATTAGAATGTATGCCAATTGCTTAACCCTACCACAGCTGCTCCTCATGGCTTCTTGGGTCTTTCAAATAATCTGTTAATCAGGAAATTTAAATTCTAGATTTTATCATAAAAGTAAATTTGACTGCATTTCTCACCAGTGAATTCTTAATTATGAAGAGAGGTTTTGCCAAACTAAATCTGGTTTGCTAAATATGCAGTTGAGAGAATGAATCAGTGAAGCATCTCTTCTTTGGTTGTATGATATTAAATAAATGCAGAGCAATACTCAATGGTTGGATGACATCCTATAAACAAAGGATTTTTAACCTAAATGAATGCCTGAAAACTGGAATCTTTGGAATAATTAGACTGTCAATCATGATGAACTATATAGTCTGGCCAATGAGATGCCATATGATATTTGGGAAGAGTAATGGTAATTTACATAATGAACTTTTGTGCAAAATCAAGACTATCAGAAAGAGGGATATGTTATCATATGATTTCACTGGAAAGAATCTATAATGATATCTAGAAGCCTGTCATGTTGCCAGAATAGTTTTTGCATCAGTGCTGGGGGGTTCCTTAATGATTTGTCCAAAAGTAACTCTACACAAGCCACTAAGATGGCTCTAGCCATGAATAGGTATGCCCATTTTGGGAAATTGAGAGCCAAGGATCAATTCTCCCATAATGGTCATAAGGCTGGAGAACATGTTTTGTTTCCCTGTCCATATTTTATCAATTAAAGATACTGAACTCTCAATTTTAAAAAAAATGATAAGTCTGTTCAAAAGAGTGCATGTTGCTAAACTGTCTGAATACTCATCATGATTCAAGACAATTTGGTTGTTTTTCTCTTTGCATTTACTTTACTATCTCTTCTTTGTATTCATAGTCAATAAATTTACTTTTAAAAATAAAAAATGATCGAAAACAAATAATTTCAATAATTGTGATCAATGTAATCATTTGATAAGAAATTTAATTAACAAGGGTGACAAATGCAATTCCAAAGAAATTAAATTATCAATGAGAGAAAATATAATTTCATAATAAAATGAATTATAAAATGAACAAAGATAACAATACAAAGAAGTCTATCACAAAATCAATAAAAAAGTAAATGATTAATTCAAATCTACAAAAATGTAAATTCTACAAAATGGAGAATATGTGTAATGTATATGGCAAAAAATACATCATGGCAAAAATATATTTCATATTATAGGTATGATGGATACTTCACCAAGACATGAATATAGTACAATATTTAAAAAAAAACAATCCTAAAATTTGTGCTTTTATTGAATAAAAAATGATGGAAAAACAATGTGATCACTGTTAATGTTGAAGAAAAAAATTAAATTATCAATGAGGGCAAACATAATTTCATAATAAATTGAATTATAAAATAAACAAAGTATTATGTTATGTGATAGTGAGTCCATCAACAGATTACTTGTATTTGAAACTAGCATCATATATAAGATATTGTTTTTTTTATAGAAGATTCATTGGAATAATATTGGATAACATTCAGTTGCTTTTGAATATTAGAAGGAAAAATGAAATGTTTTCTAATTGTTTCTTAACAATTAAGAAACTTTTATTTTTTATTAAAATACAACTGTAATGATAGCTGTAACTATAAAAAAAATCCCTTAATTTATTTAAAAATAAAAAATTCCAGTAGAAAAAAAGGAGAACCTTCAATTTAAAACAAAAAGTATGTTCATCTTATTAACTTTGCACTTTTTCCATTTAAAAAAAAAGCTATTACAAAGCATTCTTAATGTAAATTAGCAGAGTATTCTGAGAAGTGTTACATTTTACAAAATCATAAACAGCATTTATTTATTACAAATACACATCATTTTCAATCATTATCAATCTATACAGAATATTTCTCTGTTTAATCAAGATTTCATGTCTATAATCTCTTTTATTCAAGTAAATTTTATTATTTCATCCACCTTATATGCAGTCTCGTTTTAAGTTTTTGACAATCTTTTGATATCCAGTTTAAGACTTTTCCTATCTATTTATTATTATTATGTCTTTTAACATTAAATCCAATCTGGTTTTATTATCATCTTAAGACATCAATAGAACTATGTGTTTTCTAAGTCATGTATTTTATTTTCAAACTCTTTTATTATTCTCAACATTCATTTCTCCATACTTCATTGAATGATCTGAAGCCTCTCTTTTGTCCTTCTTGATCCAAATGTAAAAACACATCCATTGAAAAACTTTTTTAACATATACCTTATTTTCCTTTTAATATTAAATTATTTTTATCAAAATCATATCATCCAAGTTTAATTCTGTGATTAATTTTATTTAATATATTTTTACATGGATTAGTAATATGACCAAGTGTATTTGTAGACGTTAATCCCATCAGATTTATGAATATCAATTTGTAAATTCTTCTGTGAAAATTCACTGAACAGTACTTTTGTTATTCTATCATTTTTATTTAGTCATTTACTTTTATCTGCTAATTCTTTGCAACATTTCTAAAGCTCTGAAGAAATATTTGCAAAACAACCACATCATATGTACAATCTAGATGGCTTAAATAATATCTGTGTGTTTTTATTTTCTTATCTTTTCATTTTAATCTATAAAATACTTCTTGTAAAACTGCTATAAAAGGTTTTGAAGATAAAGAATCACTCTGCATTACATTAGTAATGTTAATCTTTTTAGTGTTACCATGCAATTCGATATTTTTCAAATATGACAATATCCTAGGTCTACTTACATCTTGATGACACAAAGCTTTGATCTCTGTGGAGATATTTATAGAATCAAAAGACTTTTCATAAAAGACAAATACAAACCATAATGATAATTTATATACTTTTTTTTTTCTAAACTCCTCTTACAACTTGGATGTGACCGACTGTGCTAAAACCCATTTTTAAACTCAGCTTGTTTTCTTTGTGGATGGTTTTCATCTTAATAAAGTTATCATACAGATCAAATAGAAGACTAATAAGTCTATAATTTCGAATATCATCTTTTTTAAATATCAATATTACTATTACATTTTCCAATATATATATATCGTATTCACATCTTCCAAAATAAATATATAATTTTCCATTTTTTATAATTTTTACATGCTTTATTTTCAGTTCTATTTCGCATATTTTTTACTATTAGTAACCAAATACTATTACAGGAAGTTTCAGTAAAATGTAATTTTATTTTTAGTTAAGTGAAAAGCAAAAAGGAAGTACTCTTCACTGCACTTCAATTGTTTTCTTTTAGCTTCCTAGGTAGAGTATTGTGAGAAAGTAGTTGAAAATTTGGCCTAAAGGTTTACCTGGTTTTTCCTGTTTTTTTTATATCTATTTTATTTGTTGTTCTGAAGAAAAAAAAAGAGAAAATGTAAAACATTTTGTAATAACTGCGACTTTATTACAATATTTATTTAATAAAGTTAGATTTTTAAAAAATCGTATTATAAAGCATTTTACTTCACCCCCTCTTTCTATAATCACACCTGTGTCCATGTTTTTAAAGCTTATTAGTTTTAAACACACTACAAGTTTTCAAAAGTTTAATAATTTATGTGAAACATACGCCTTAAATTAATCTTGTTTATTTTCTGACATCAGAAAAGTTATTAATGTTAAATATTTAATAATTGATGAGTTTATAATAGTGATATGAAAACTTACTTTATCAAAGAATAAATTTATTTTTGGTTGTTTTTCCATTAATTTTTAAGCTTTTTTCTTTTTTTTTTTTTTAGAATAAACTTAAGAGATTTCTCTGATACACTACAATAATGTAATATAGCACTCTTTTAAATAAAATTTAAATAATAGTAACAATATACTACATGTCCTCATACACACTATTTGCATGAGTTTCTAATATGTATCATCATCATTTCAACTATTACCAATCCACTAATGGTGAAGGTTTCTGTATGTTCTATGCAATTTCTTCTATTTCTAGTCTCTTATCCATATTATTCCAGCAAACTTCCTTATTTCATCCATCTATATAATATGTGGGTTTTTTTAGGTCTTTTACAATGCCTTGGAATCCAGTATAAGATTTCAATTCTCCATCTATTATCAAATCTTTCAGAAATATGTCTAGTCCAACTTCACTTCAGCCTCTTAATTCTTTCATTAATGTCAATAATATCTGTTTGTTTTCTCAACTGTGTATTTCATTTTTGATCTCTTCTTGTTACTTCTAACATACTTCTCTTTGTACTTTGTTGAGTGGTCTGAAGTCTGTATATTGCTGTGTTGTTAACTGTCAAAATCTCATATCATTAATTATAAAACTTTTCTTTTCAAGTAGATAGACATATTAAATTATTTCTATATCAATTTCATCCATTATGTTCCCATGCGTATTAATATTCTGAGCAAGATATTCATAGTCCTTAACTTTTTCTAATTTATCACTATAAATCTTTATTTTCTTTCTTTCTTTTTTTTTTTTTGAAAAAATTTATTCAGCATTATTTTAGCCTTTTTAGCATTTATTTTTGGGATTGCTTTTTTACTTTAATCTATTAATAGCATTATTATGTTCTTTGTTTCTTTCATCTAATTGTAATCCTGTATGTCCATAGTAAACCATACAACATTTCTACAAGTAATTTTATATACAATTCCCTCTTTATATTTCATATCTTTTATTTTATAATTATCTATTAATTTGTCAAGATTTTTATTATTTGATGATCCTATGTTAATGTGTTTATCTATGTAAATTTTATTTTTTAATAATGTATGACAAATTTGAGGGAAGTATGAAAGTTTTATCGATTTTTTAATTATAAATGACATAATATATTACATGATCCAACATAAATTCTTATATTTATGAAATACTATAAAAATGAAATTAATTTCAGAAATATTTTGCTACTTTTTTTTATTAATAAAAGCCAAATATTAGATGAGCAGACAAAATTAATACTATACCTTTTCCACTTTCAAAACTGAAAATATTAGTAATGATGCAACATTTATAGAAAGAAACCAGACAACAAATCATTCCTATAAATTAGAAGTATTTTAGGATTAAAAGCTATGAGCAAAAATGAAAAATCTAAACACTTTTGTTAAAATGATCATAAATGAGGCACGTTGAATTTGGGGTATATTTTCTGGAAAAAAATATAGACTTCTATCATTGCACTATGAAATTTACATAGTTGTTTCTATCCAGGGCTGCATTTATAAACAGTTTATAGGCACCAGCCTGTGTTTGAAAATATAGGATCCTCAAAAATTAAATTTGAGAAAAAGATTTTATGGTCATATAAAATTTATTTGGATTGAGGTTCCAGATGTTAATAGAATTTCAATTTCCAAAAAAATATATTTAAGATTTATTTGATTATAGTCAAAAAGCAAAACATTATTTTTGAATTATTATTATGTATATGTCACTCAATAAAAAATATTATCCATATGTGTAATATCTGTTCAAATATTAATTTCACAAATGAAATGATTGATAATATGGCTGGCTGCAATTACTGTTACATATCACTATAATAATAATAATAATAATAATAATAATAATAATAATAATAATAATAATAATAATAATAATAATAATAATAATAATAATAATAATAATAATAATAATAATAATAATAATAATAATAATAATAATAATAATAATAATAATAATAATAATAATAATAATGATGATGATGATGATGATGATGATGATGATGATGATGATGATGATGATGATGATGATGATGATGATGATGATGATGATTCAATTTATTAGTAAACAACAGCTTACAATGATTAAATTTATTACAAATTTTGATTTAATAAATTTAATATATATTTTTAAATATTTTAATAACTGATGTAAACTCTATATCACTAAACATATTATTATATTCATTTTGTAATCTATAATAATAATAAAAAATAAATTACAATTGCAAACTATTATAAAACCAAAATGATTTCTTAAGGTTTTAATTCTTCAAAATTTATATTATACTAGCCATACCCAGCCATGCATTGCTGTGGCTCAGTCTGGTTAAATGGAAAAGAAAGCCAAGAGAAAGCATACATTTCCAATATGTTTAATTTCACAATGCTTGTGGGTATACAATATTTTTTGTTGTTCCACTGTCTGTGCAGATATAGAGATGGTCTGGTTTGCTGACTCTAGAACAGGCAACATATAATTGCCCATGTGACAAGCAATCCATGTCTAGATTTAAACTGCACAATTCTAAAGATTGGCCCTGAGCTTTGTTGATGGTGATTGCAAACGCCAATCGAATCGGGAATTGCAATCTCTCACACGGAATAATTAAACCAAAATGAAAATAAATTGAAATCTATAAAAATTCAATTTAACAAGGTAATTGGAAACATTGAAATGGAATTGTAAAATATTTACTATAGCATGTGTTGTTTTTATATCCAATAGATAGTGCTGTGTAAAATATTTAGTATAATGTGTGTTGCTTTTACATCCAACAGATAGTGCTGTTTTTAAAAAAAAAACATGTTTTTACCTGTCATAAGTATATAATAGTAGATATATATATATATAAATAGTAAGTATATAAAAACACGTGTATTCAAATGCAACATTGTGTCAAAATTTCAAAGCAATCGATGAAGAACTTTCGGAAATTTAAGATTTTTAACAAAAAACATTTACATTTTTTATATATATAAATATAGTAATGAATTGAACAATAATTTTATCAATATCATTTTTTTTTGTTTTGCAATCTTATTATCCAATTTAGTTTATAAATTAAAATTTAATTGTGAACATAAGTTTTTTTTTATAAATTTTTGATTCCAACTTTTCATAGGTTTTAAACAATGATGTCTTTATTATTTTTATTGCTATTAATATTTTTGAACTCATATTATTTCATTACATTTTTTTAACAAATAGATTTTTTTAGAGCTAATTTTCTTGGTAATATATACTTTTTGAAACATTTAAATAAATCATACAATATAAAATATCACTACTTTACAGCAATAATGTGTATATAATAATAATAATAATACATAAAAGTTATTTTCACCATATATTAATCTTTACCCTTTTCATTATGTTTGAACTATTTACACTTATATGTGATGTGATGTGATGTACTGTGATTTCACCTTAAATGGAATCAGGAATCTCTCAGCAATTATGCCCAAAGAAACCTGTTAGCCACTCTACCTTCCCCTTCCATTTCCCACCCTAAGCTTTCCCATAATCTGCTTCATCCCATTTCCACAACATAATCTTTGTCAACTTTATGGCCTTTATATCTAAATCCCCCTTATCTTTTCCCAAACCCAGCATAAAAAAACCAATAACCCATTTTCTGTATAATCACTTTGTTCATATTTATTCTCCCACAACTTCATTATTTGTATCCTTTCTGCTTTCAAGCATTTACATTCAATCAACAGATGCCTAATATTTACTATACCTTCCTCACACAATTTGTGCACCAAATCACCCATATTTTTCTATTTACATGTATATTCTTTTGTTGCTAAAGATCTCATTCAAGCCTTAAACAATAAACTACTTTCTTTACTATTATCATAGATTAACTCGCTTCCCATATTCCGTTTACTTCTATATATATTTAAACTCTTCTTACCCTCCATACTAGTTCTCCATCTCTCCAACTCCTTTTATTAATGCATCTATTCTTTTATCCCATTCCTTACCACCATAATACTCATCAATCCCCTTAACACAATCATCCCACCTTTTATACAAGTATACTGATATAAATTCTTTATCCAAATCTTTTTCATATCGCATTACCTTTCTCACCCATCTTGTTACCTGCCCTTTACTCATAACCCAATTAAACACTGTTTTGGCAATTCTTTTACTATCCATAAACTGAAACCTACCAAACATTTTCATTTTACTTTTTGCATCTCTCATATAAAAACTTGGTGATCCCATTTCTCCTTGAATTGCCTCCTTTGCTGTCCACATCTCTGCATCTAATGCATCTCTTCCTACTTCCCTTTGTACTTTCTCTAAATAATCTAAAAGCTCTTTACTAATACATAATGCATCATTACCATATGTTAACTCTGCTACTGCAACTCCCTTCCATACAATCCTAGCTACATCATATTTATTATATGAAAACACTGTTAGTTTCTTTACCAAACTTTTTTATTTCTTTGCTTTATTTACCAATTTTTTCTCCCATTCATCCAAGCAATTTTCTGATTACTTAAGATGATTCCCAAATACCTATATCTATCCACCACACTTAACTTTATATCCCCAATAAAAATTTTACATCTTCTCTTTCCTCAGTATTAACCATCATTATATTTGATTTTTCTTCACTAAATTTAATTCCCATCTCTTTACCCACCCTTGCACATGTCCTCAACATAATTTCCATATCTTCTTTTTTTTCTGCACACAAAAAGATATCCGCAAAAAAAAAGATCTGACAAAATATATACTCCCTGGCCACCTATTAACAATATCTCTATCCCTCTTCCTAGACTTTTTATTGCTTTCTCCATTTCACTCAAATATAACAAAAATAAAATAAGTGACATAGGAAATTCTTGCCTTAGTCCCACCACATATATATTGATTTCTATCTTTTTTGTATGAAATTATTTATAATCTATTATAGCAATAATTCAAAATATACAAGACACACACAAAAAAAAATTCCTGTAAAAATGTATAGCCAATTATTAATTAAATTAATTGTTTTATATATATTCATGCAATTATTTTTGTTGTAATAAAAATGGTTTTATATTTCTTTCCTCTATTAGGTTATTTAATATAAATTAAAGATTTTATATTTTTTCCACAATCTATTTGATATATGCATTTTATAACATATTTGTTTCAACTATCTATATAATAAATTTTTTTACAGAAAGTTCAACATGTTTAATGGTAACTTTACTAAAGCCATTCTTTTGGTATACAATGAAATGGTTATCAGTCATTCTTGCATGCATATTTTTCATTGCATATAGTGTCTGCTTTCTCCAGTCATAAATTTGATAAAACAATAGAAAATTAATATCATTTTTTCTGACCTTCTAAACATGGTATTATTATTTTTTTCAGTTTTTTCTTGGTCATCACATTTATAATCCTTATGATACTCATTTAATTTTATAGAATATCAGTCATGTATATTCACAAATATTAAAGAAAAATTTTATATATAATAATCTTTTTAAGAATATAATAATCTTTCTGGTGATTTCTTTATTATCTTTATTAATCAGTGGTTTTTACAATTCAAATGTACAAATCATGCCTATGAATTTCACTATTCTTACATAATAAGTTTAAATCACTGTTGTCAAGGGTTGTTAGCTGAGAGGTCATCACAGTGGCCTTGCAAGCAAGTAGTTGTTTACAGACGGTTGTGGGTTTGCATCCCGGCTGATGCTATGACATATGAAAAAAAAAAAACTACAAATATGTTTCTGACTTAAACTCACTATTTATATAATTTTCATAAACTCTGCATGCTTGATAATTCTGCAATCAATTTTTTGTCACATTTCTTTGATATTGCAAGCATTTTAACTATACTTTTTCATATATAAATTTTTATTTGTTTGTTTTTATCAACCTTAAAAAATGGTGATACTAAAATAAATTAAGAGAATGCAAAACAATGGGAAAATACCATCAAAATAATCAGTATTATCATTTGGTCACAACATCCAATTGTTTAATTATTAAAATTTTACTTCAAGAAGAATATCCAAATTACGTCAATATTAAGCTCAGGAGATATTTTCAAACTTATTTAATATAACATTATCCAATGAAAACTGGTCTTTTGATTGTCAAGTTAATCTAAAGTGTATAAAATGATCTTGATTTTCTTTTGTAAACACTGGAAACTATACAAAAAGGAACATTATGTAATTAAATTATTTGCATTTCTTATTTTCATAATGCTATAATGTGCTTGTTGGGTTTAAATTAAGTAGATTCCTAGCTAATGATTTTATTTTAATCTCTCTTCATAAATCATTGCATTAACACAAACTTCATTAATAAAGATTTAATAATACTTTTACTTACTACCATTTAAATATTCCATTCAGCCTTGTAAATACATATTAAAAGAAACGTTTCATCAAACTATGTTTTCTTTAATGAACCATTTTTACTGTTTTATCAAATACAAGACATCTATTTTGCATCTTCTGTCATTAAATCATATATAAAACTACAATGAAAAACTTTAACCCTTACTTTACCTAACTTTATTTTAACTGAAACACAGGCTTATTATATATACACATGTGTCTATATATGTAATATGTAGGGTATATATGTAATATGTAGGGTATATGTGCTCATATACCCTACATACTAACTTTATTTTATAAATATACATAAGAGTTAATAATATACATTTACACTGTTAGACTAACTATATATATATATATATATATATATATATATATATATATGTATATATATATATATATATATATACATTCTGAAGATATAGATTAAGATTACTAATCAATCAATGATTATTAATTACTAGAACCAATTTTTAAAAATAATAATAATAGTTATGTTTTTATTAATGGTAATTAGACATTTTTGGTTACATTTTAACAGTTATGTCACTCACACACACTTAGTCTAGTAACAATCAAAACTTCATGAATTCAAATGCCTTTATTTTCCAACACTCAGGCCAATTAATATGATACTGCAGAAATATTTAAATACATTTATTCTTATTATAGTGCATATATAAATGAAGAACTTTAATGATTAATAAATTAACTCAAATCCCTATATTCCTTCTTATCTGTAATACAGACTTAATTTCAATTTACAGGTCTTTGTTAAAAAATTGTTGTCTAAACAAAAGATATAAAAAAATGTGGCAGCAGCTTCTAGCATCAGGATATCATGGAGTTAACAAAGATTGTGTTATAGAAATGGGATGGAGCAGATTATGGGAAAACTTAGGGTGGGAAATGAAAAGGGAAGGTAAAGTGGCTAACAGGTTTCTCTGGGCATAGTTGCTGAGAAATTCCTGGCTCTGTTTAAGGAAAAGTCACAGTGCATCACACCACATCACAATTTTCAAAATAAAAACTCAAGAATATTGTACCCAAATGCATTCATTTATGAAATTTAATTTAGTAGTGAGATATATGAATATATATATTTATTCATAATTTTTAATGACAGCCATAATCAAAACATTTATAATGCCAAGAAAAATTTCATTTTCAAAAATACAAAAACTTGTAGTGAGAGGGATGGTGATAGCATTAAAATCCAGGCATGGTTACAATAATATCTTGATATACTGACATGATAGCCAATTATGCTGAAAATTTGTTTGTAATAAGGAAAGTGAAATAAAAAATGGCAACAATTTTTGTCATCACTAAGTTACATAATTATTTTGATATAGAAATGACTGTAGATTATAGTTTCCTTTTATGAAAAAAATGATTTGTTAAAAGTCATGAAAGCTTATTCTTTATTCATTCTCAACACTGCACAAAATAAGAAATCAAAATATTTTCAATTCTATTACTAAACGCTTAACATCAAAATATAAGTGAAAAAAATAATTGTGATTATTTTTACATCACATCTGTTTTTAATAAAACATGCACAAAAATCAACTTTTATTACAAATGTCTTTATCACTTTGTACTGCAAAATTTCAAGTATTGTAAGTAGCTATTAGATTTAAATAATGTTTTTTTAACTTAATTTTTTAAAAAATAATACACATTTTTAGTAATAGAACAATTATTTAAGATTTTTTTTTAACTATGTTTTTTGCGATATTCCATTTACCAATGCAAAATTTATTTGTCATAAAATAAATGCAATTCAAAAATTTTAATTTATACAGTTTTTATTAAATTATTTTTTTAAAAAAATGTTCACTAATAAGTTTACATTTAAGTTACCTTATATATTATACATTTAATTTTTAGATATTTTTCATTTTACCCATATAATTACAGGCTTATAATATTTCGTTTAAGCCAATAAACATCACGTGTCTAATTGACAAAGGCCACAAGCCAGAAACTAGTCTGGGGATATAGGATGAGTAGGCACTAGATGGGGATTTTATGCACAAGCCTTCTGGCATCCATTGATTACTCTGGCTTGCACTAAATGGCAATACATATAGAGAGTTTTGCCTGTCTTATAATATTTCCAGAAATGCACAAAGTCACTCACTTGAGTGATTGTATTTGTGGATTACTGATAGGTTACATATATGTGTGCATGTGATATTTGGATTTTTTAAAATAAAAATAAGCGTTTTATTTTTTATTGACTTTAACCATATTTTTGAATAAAAAAGTATTTATGATTTATCATTTATAATTTTAATTATTTTTTAATGTAGAATTTTATTGTTTAATAGTTATTTTAAAAAAATGTCATCAGTGAATAGTTTCTAGATGAAATGATTAATTAAAACAACTAATTAAAGTTTTTTGTCTCTATGTGTGCTATGTGTTGATTGTTGTCTATAAAATATTGATTTAAATTTTTTTCTATTAAAAAGTGTGATTCATACACGTCTAAGTGAGGGAAAATGTAATTGGTATAATTAAAGGTTGTTGAAACATTGCCAGCAAATTAACTGAAATTGGTTTCAATTGTGGTTTTTTTCTTGATTGTTAGAACACTTAATTTGCCCTAGAATGGATTGTGACAGTAAATAAAATTAACATGTACATATATATATATAAGTGCAAATACTTACATAAGTATATATATATATATATATATATTGTAATGAAAAGTTTGGTAAATTAACATCCAACACCAGATGGCACCACAGCCCTTATAGCCTAACAGGTCTCTCTGGGCATAGTTGATGAGAGATTCCTGACTCTGTTTAATGAGAAGCCACAGTGCATCACATCACATCACATCATCTCATCACAATATTTTATCAAGAAACATCATATGAGAATTTACTAATAAGGATCTTAATTACAAACACACAGTTGCATCATTACTAATAGATATCTAAAATTGATTATAAATTGACAAGAGCATTGTCAAAGCAGACAACAGTAAACAGACACCAAAATTTAACAACAAACAAAATAAAATTTATTAACAGTTCAGTATAGTGCAGTTCAAGTACAAACTGAAATTGCCTGTTTATGTTGGCATTTATTACATTTAATATTGGGCAGTCTTTAAATATTATCATAACTTTTTAAAATAATAATTCAGTATCATCTCTGGAGATTATCATTAAAATATGTATTAGCTATATTAAAATGTGCACACATATATTTCACTTTTGCATTAAAAAACAAGAAATAAAACAACATAGATTAACTAACTATAAATATTCATAAAATAGAAGCCCTTACATAATCGGACTTATATATTATGCATTTGATCCTTATGTCATGTTAAAAGTAAAACAACATAATAAACCTTTTATAATCTGAAGTAGAAAGTAAAATAAAATTCACAGGGAGAAATGTCTCTAAACCCAAAACAAAATCAGTCTTTTACAAGTATCTCAAGAATAAATAATGTATATTGAGGAAGTAAACAACATATCAAAAATTCAAGTACAGTGGATAAAATAATTATAGGATTGCTATACAAAATGCACAGACATATATATCACAATCTTTAATTTTAGATGCATATGTGAAATAAACAAAATAAAATAGCAAACCGTCTCAATATTTTAGGGATAATAAAATCAACTTACTGAACAATTTATGTTACACACACCCAAAACTTGAGTTACATTACTTTGAAATACCTTGTTTAAATGATTTTAGAATAGTTTCAGAGAGATAACTTTTGTTAAACTAAATTAAAAATATTCAATTACTGAATCTTTTTTATATATTTTTTAAAACTTTTCCTTTTGGAGAAAGATTGATTTAACTTAAACTAAATTTTGATTACTAAAATTATCTCCATTATTTCAAACCCTTTGGGGGGGGGGGAATCTAAAAAACAAAACTGATTTTTCTTTTATCTTGACTATTTAAAAATATACTATGATATATATATACATCAAATTCTAAAACTAAATTACATGTTATAATCTAAATATTAACATGAAAAATAAATATATAAAAACACATAAATATTACTATAAATGGACCAATACTTCTAAATTTTACTGACTTGTGGTAACTATCATTTTAAAAGTTTATTAAATTGTTCATAAAGTAAATAAACTCGTTACCTTAAGTCCAGTATATGGCTGAAAGGAAATTGTTTTTCTATGAAAGTAGAATTGCATTTACACACATACTTTTTTCTAAAGACATGATGAAAAAAGAGCTCTTTGGTAGTTCATTGGTTTACCACAATTCAAATATTGGTTACAATTGGTCTCATATTTCCAGATGGAGTTTCCATTGAAAGTTTCACTGTTGAGAAGTGTATCTGCTTTAACTGCAATTTAATAATATATGTGAAAATAGCTGTTACAGCATTGTATGCCCTAGGAATGAAGTTTTTTTTAGTGATGATTAGCAATGCATCTTGATTCTTTCAACTGCTAGATGAGGTTTCTCATTATCTATGTTGAGCAGGTAAAATGCAAAAACCAAAGTCAAAAGACTAAAACAAAATTAATTTTTGAATATGCTTATTTATACCATTATCAATCTTGCAAACAAATTTTTATCAATCTAATTAAAACAGGCCAAAAGTTATTCTATTCTTCCACAACATTTATTTAATAATACAGAACTTAATATGGCAAAATAGAAAAAAATGTCACATGACTCTTCCAGATTACTTTAATGTCTGCATTAAGAATCTACTCTACTATAATATATTAGATCTAAACATGTAGTTAATGAACACCTGATGGTAGTACCAAAATATCTTCCAAGTAGTTTCTGGCTATTTACATTTATCAGTGTCAAGCAATGCATTATGTAAATATTGCACACACTCACAGAATAGTCTCTGTTAATGGTTTAAAATTTCAAATATTCTACGATTTTGTTAACAGGTAACTTTGATAAAAATTGTTAGCTTTGGTAGCAAGAAAAAAATAAAGTATATGCCAGTATATGCCAGTATCTCCCTGATAAAAGCAAATAGCCAAAATTGGTGGTGGAATATTATTGGAATGTTATCCACATTACTTCTCACAATTACAATAAATATTTCATGAATAAGAGTGGTGAGAATAAATTACTGTTCTTAATGTGGTCGTTTTATGTTAAGGGAGTTTGTCAGCAATAAAAACTCTTTATCAATATTCATTAATTGTTTAACTTGGTCTCATTAGGTTATTATCATTATTTAATCTAAAAATGCATATAAATACTTTAAAATAAAAATGTTAAATACATCACCGTATTATGATGAGCATAGTCAAAAGCATGTTCAGCATACTATGTTGACATATTTAACATTTCTATTTTTAAAGTATTAAACAAGCTTTTCTTACCATATGTGTATGTCTTATTTATATTGAATTACATTTTTTCAAGAAAAGTTTAAAACTATTAGAATAATAATAAATATCTGCCTTCAGTAGAAAAATACCACATAAATATTACGTAAATACATGTACCATTATCATAATTAATGCAGCTTAAAAAAATATTTTTAAAGAGCTCTCTTTATTGAGAATCGGTAGGAATAAAAATATTGATTATTAGAGTATTGTGGCCATTGGTTTTGCAGTTCCACATATTTTCATTTGTAATACTTAATTAATTACTACAATGCCACCATGTTAATACTATTTATTTTTGTAATTGTTGCTTTTACTTTAATTATTTCAAATATCACGTTGTACACACACACACACATACACACACACACACACACATATATATATATATATATCAATTATGACATTTTTTTAAACTATATGTAAATGATAACTTTTTCAATTGGATTAAAAATATGATAAAGTAACTTTCAGTATATTGGATTCAAATACTAATGATTATTTTTTTATAAAAAATTCTAATAATTTAAAATAAGTAATATATTACTGCCATCTAAACTTTAATAATTACTGAGGAACATGTTTATTGATTAATGACAATCAATCATAAAAATGACTGAAAATTTTAGTTTAGTTGATCTTTTTTATAACTGTCATAAATATTTGATAATGCAAGTTCATTAGAAAAAATGTAAAACTATTTTTGATTGATTTAATACAAGGATTATATATATATAAAGTCATATTTAAAAATTATGCATTGTACATTCAAATAACATGTATGAAGTCACATTTTGAAATTATATCTTAAAATGTACAATAAACTTTTTATGACTAATTTAAGTTAGTTTAGTAACTATTTTCATCCACAGTCAAGCAAGATTGGTAGTACTCTTAGTATGTGTAATATTACTAAACAATATAAAGAAAAAAAAGGTAATAAATAATGTACAATTTGACTTTCAAAATAACATATTACAAAACAAATGCTTTTAATTACTTAATATACTAAGAATATAGTATTATAAATTATAAATCTAATCTTTTTTTAAGTACAGATACATAACTTATGCAAACTTTACTTAATACAAACTTTTTAAAACCAGAATGGAAGACAGCATTGATAGCTAATAACCTCGTTTTCCAGAAGAAGAATGTTTACATGTTTTTTGGAAGGGTAAATAAGTTAATGAAAGAATAATGTATAATATTAGATTTGTGTTAAAATATAATTAAGCATATTCTATTCTTGGAATCCTTGTTGTATCAATGAAAGGCTAATGATGAAAAGTACCAATGGTCATTTTATTATTATACGTCACAGAAATGTTTTTATTCCCCAATAAACATCATTATCAATATCAATAAAACAAACTAAATTTTTTTCAACTTTGCCAAAAATTGTTTGAAAAATTATTAGTGTTTGTGCTATAAATTCAAACAGCTTGATGTTATTAATTTTTTGAACAACTCACAATTTTTGCACAATGCACTATCGCAAAGTGTTTCTCTGAAATTTTCCTATGATGATATTGTAACTGTAGTTATATATTGAATATTTCTATCATCTAATTGATAACTTTATTTAATTTTTCCAACACTTTGAAAGATATCCTCTTTTCGTCAGCATTGATTATCTATCAATGACAGTACTAGCAAAAAAATCAAACCTGGGAACTTTATGTTGGTAAATATTGAACTTAAGTCAATGTTCTAATCAATTAGGCCATTCTGTCAAAGGCAACAGTTTTTAAAAATTTTATATACTTATCTATATAGATCTTCCTGATTTATCCACTTTTTCTCTTGAGGACAAGATTATAAATTATCACATTAGGTGATTTATGGAATTGTAACCATAGTTATTCAAGCAGCATTTTTTAAATTTTTTTTTCTGTACTTTTTTCTCTCTGACTCATATTTTTGTCTTTCTCCAAATAAACATATATTCATTAGTACATAGATGATCTGTTACTTTACATAGACAGAATATGAGTATGAGGAAAAAGTAAAAAAATTACAATTTTAAATATCACCACATATATTCTTATGATTTAAAAAAGAAGATTTGAGGAAAGTATTTGTTATTGTACTGAAATATCAGATATTTAGCTATTACATTTTTAATATATGGAAACTTCCAGAAATATTACTATGAATTCATAATTTATACGAGAATATTAGAATTAACAATATATATTAATTTTTTCATTTTTAATCATTAGTTTGGATTTTTTTAATAACTTTTCAATTGGGGCAACTGGTTTCATCAATATACATCTTTTCAAATTTGCATGGTATTTTGTTGATACAGTTTCATTTTTCAGCATTTTGTGCTTTGTTTTGAAAAGGTAACTTTCTTTTTAGAGTACTTGGGTTTTGGAAAACTGTTCTGATGTTATATTGATTGCAGATTTTCTTTAGTTTGTCTGCTATCCTTGGTATGCATGACTATACTATGGTAGTTATAATTGTTTTTTTTTCTTTGATGTTACTTTGTATTACCTATTTAAGATTTTCTTAATGGTAGCTGAAAGATGACCATTTTTGGGGAGAGTTTCTACAAAATCACTAATTTCTGAACACATGTTTTTTCTGTTTTATAATGATACTTTTCAGCTATGATTGAATGTGTATTCTAAACATTTTTTTTTATGTAAGTGGGTTTTCTGTAAACTGTAATTTTATTTTGCGAAAAGGAGAATTTTGTCCTAAAAATCTCATTTTGTGCTTTTATTATGATTTTATTGTAAATAATTGAAGGATATCTATTATTGATATGTATCTAGAATATTTGTAATAGTGTTTCACTATGTAACCATACAACTAATGTGAGTTTACATGAATATAAAATAATATTTATGGCTATGGTTTTTATTGGAAGAATTCTGTGTTGAATTGAAAATATGTTGCACCAATGTTAAGAAAGAGTTTGTCTGGGTTGTAAGTAATTATCATCACTTAATCTGTTTTTTTTTATAATAAAGATTGTGTCATCATAGGATAGATTTGTGAATAAGCTCTTCCACATTAATATTTACCAACATATCATTTTTTTAAATATTCATGTTTTGATTAATTCTACAAAGTGCCTAGATTCTCTTACAAAGAACTGTGTCTTATATGCCAGAGAACCAATAACTTTGACAAAAAATCTCAACAAGTTTTGTCAAGGTGAATTTCTAGAACTAACAATAGGTCTTAATAGTTTATGGTCTTTATGTATTGTAGGTAGATCATAAAGATGGAGAATTTTGCTGAAATATGATATACATTTACTTATTTCTGAGTCAGTGAAATATCCTTGATACTTTCTAAGAACTGCTTATAACTTTGTTTTTCTTAATTAATATAGGATTTTTTGCCACCTTTTTTGTATTGATCTGTAATGAAAAACTCTCTTATTAGTGCAATTAATCATCTCCATTACCTTTTTCAGCAGTGAAAATGATTATAGATTTAAACAAATAAGAAGCACTATAAGTATGGTGTTTGTTACCAGGAAAATACAAGAAAAGTGTTGAGACCAAAAAAAAAAGATTTATATATTGCTTTTATTGATATTTTTGAAGAATTAGATTCAATTAATCAAATAGATCTATGGCATTATTTGAAATTAGTTCTTTCATCAAAATGTATTTTATATCATTTTCTACATAACCACAGATAAAAAATCAGACATTTTAAACGAAACCTCTTGTTAAACAAGTTGCTCCAACATTATTTTTGAATATGATGATAGTAGTCTTTTAAACATAATAGGTGGCTTAAAGAAACAGAGATCACAATTGGGTTATAAATTTGAAGGTGGAATTTTTAATTTGAATCACTTAAAAAATAAGAAACAACAACTTTATGTTCATGTATTCTGGATTTATAGTATGCTGATTATTGAACTATTTTTGCCATTTCAAAAGATAATCTACAGAATGTACTTAATGTTTTGAATGTAGCATATAAAAGCTTTGGTTCAATAACCCAAGCTCTTTATCAGTCAGCAATAAAAAATAATTGTCAACAATTTATATTTTCACATTGATAATGTAAATTAAACAAAAAAGTGAAGTTAGATATTGGAAGTGCAACACAGATTCTAATGTGTTGCTGCTTTTAATAAGATAAAAATAGGGTATTTCATCTTAAGTAAATAAGTATCAAAAGTAAATCATGGAAAGTTATTATTTTGCATAATTTATTATATGGCTGTGACATTTGGACTTCTTATCAATGCATTATAAAGACATTAGAACAATTTCATTTAAGGATGCTTCATAAAATTTCAAAATTATAATGGCAGGATTAAAAATTCAGTCAATATGTTTGTCCAACTTTCTGGATGTGATATCATTCAATCCATTATTTTAAAATCACAGCTTTATACTTATATAAGGCTAAAACCTTAGTACATGCATCTTGAATGCTTAATTTTAGCAAGAGAGACCTCTACAAATCATAACACAAGATTTGACTTTATAAAGATAAGAGGGACCTGAACATGTCAAAGAGTCTCTTTAATGATGAACTTCAGCATAGTTTTTATGCCAAGAGGTAGAACCTTTTTAAGTTATACGTAATATCTCAAAATCATTTTAATGAAGTGCAAATTTGATTGTTTTTATTGGTGAGATATGGTTTCTACCCTGGACCGATATGTTTGTCAATCTGGTTACAAGTGCTGGAATCATTGTGGGGGTGATTAGGAATAAGCTCAAATATTGGGACATTCATCAATTGTTCTGTCAATCCTTCATAATAACCCCAACTGTTCTCAAGGTTAATAATGAATACATCATCAAATGCTTAAAACTATGGAAGATTGAGGCTAAATATTTAGACTTTATTTTAAAAATAAAGGTACACTTTTTACCAACTATTGAATTCCTAGTAAATAAAAGAGGGCTTAACAAAATACATACTCAATATCAAATTGCAGTGGTACAAGTGAAACACTGCAACACTTCCTATGTGAGTGCAAAACTCTACAACAGTATAGATCATTAATCAGCTGCTGTATAATATCATATAAGGACAGAATTCTATATTCAAGAGTGTATTCAGGCTGGTGTTTTCTTTACAATAAGACTTTCTATCATGCTGAAATATTCACTGTGGATTCTTAAATGTAACATCACATTTGGTAAAAATTCATGGAATCTACTTAGTGATTTGTTCAGTATTATTAAAACATTGAAAGCAAGGGACTGTAAAGTTTCCTATGCTAAACTCCATGAGAATACATGGAAGCTATTAAATATTCCTGTATTTCAACCAATCACAGCAAATTTGTAAAATCATCATTCTATAATAATTCTATGTTTTTCTTCTTATTTTGTTTTTCAAATCATCTTGTCACCTAAGTTGCAAGTTATAATGTACCTATTTTTTTTTAAAATGAATAAAGTTCATCATTGAATTAAAAAAACTACTATTAGATATGGTATTGATATATTTAAGAAAAAAATATTCTGAAAAAATTAATAGCATCATCACAAAATATAAAACAACTAGAAACATAGATTATATTTTTTATGTGGAAATTTTTTCGATTCACACACTGATTTACATAATCATTATAAATTTCACTTTTAAAATAAATTTTTTTCTTCTTTATTTTTTATTTTTTAAATTGGAATGGCTATTTTTATTTACAAATAGCTACTGCTTCTGATGAATTATACTCATTGACCTAAATCTATCCAATAATGCATTGTTTGATTTATCTCTCCCTCCTAAACTTCATAAATTTTTACATTGGGCTTCTTGTCAGGTAAGCAGAGTATTTTCTCTGTTAATAAAAATAGCTTTGTTTATTTTTTATTGTTTCTTTAAATAAAATTGTCATCTTATTGAACACATTTACCAATGCACATCAGTTCATGGTTATTAAACACAGATAATATTTATATTTTATTTATGTTATGTGTTTGAACTCTTCATATAATAATTGACATTTTTCAGATCTCTTTTCTAATGAATCCAAAGAATCCTAATACTTAATGTCCTAAAAAGGCAAATGATTTTATGTATTCATTTTTTTAATTGCTTCTGTCCTTAATATATTGGGTGTTGTACTAAATGCAACTATGCATTGCTTAGAACCAATATTTTTTCTCCTTTGCTCATTTACTCTTTTATTTTTAGGCTGTCTCATTTGTATAATCATATTTTACTAATACTGATCATTTTAATTTAAATCATAACTAATTTTATGATATTATAAGATGTAAATATGAGTTTTAATTATTTTTGATTTATTGTATGATTGTAAATTTTTATTTCTTTTTTTAACTATATGTATTTTTTATACGTATTGTATTTTTTATTACTATATGCAATCTATAATTGGCTGTAAGCTATTAAAATCCATTAAAATTTTTTTATTACCTTTACTTTAGTGATTTGAAATTTTACATTTAATCTTTTTAATGTACAATCTCATTTCCTAGTGACATTATTTCCTGTGTATAATGTCTAATATTTTTATGTTTATCCTTTATATATTTAAATAAAGTGTTATTTGTATATTTAGAAAATATATTAAGATATACATTTTATACATAAATGATCTTTAGAATTAGGATGTTAATAGACTTAAAAATTATATTTAAATGTTTTTGTCCTATTTTTCTTTTTATTAACAATCTCAAATTATTTAGTTTATTTAAGTTTTCCCTCAGTTTACATATACTCTATTCTTTTTTACACAAGAGTACATAACCACCATTCTATATAAATTCTGATATTATACTTTTCTATTCCATTTATATTTTTTTACATAATCAGGTAATATATAATTATATATTTAGAACACCATAGCTGATTCTTTGGCCTCCTTGATGCATATTACAATAATATTTTTATAATTAGCAAGACCCTTTATACATTTATTATAATTTTTTTGTATAGTAATTGATCTCTTTGATAGTAGATGCTTTTTTTATAATCTTTATTGAATCTTTTCTATCAATATAATACTTTTACATCAAGTGATATAATATTATCTACTGTAATTTTTTTTTATCAAATATTAGTAACAAATTCAAATAATGAACACATCATAAATTTATTATATCTTAAAATATCCTCTAACAATTTGTCTACAATGTTGTCATCAATTTTCTTCAAAAAAATAAGTTTTTCATTTTTAAATTGCTTCTCACTACTGCAAAAGAATGATATATGTTGTCATTCTTTGTATTGTCATGTACATATTTAAAGATCTAATTAACTATATAATCATATTTCTCATCCTTCTTAAATGCACTTTCTACAGCACAAGTCATTTTCATTTTATAGTCATTTCATAAACTATCAATTTATATTGGACCATAACTCAACAAATGTTCATGCTTAAACAATGTATTTTTATTTACGAAATTTACTATATTATGTGTATAAATATAACAGTTTGTTAGCTTCAATATAGATGAAATTAATATGAAGTATAAAAACCTCTAGCGAGCGATATGTAAACTAACTTTCAGCAAACAAAATATAAAATGAATGTTTCCATACTTTATCTTTGTTTATATATAAACATAATATTTACTGAAGTACTTACAAGCAGACCAAGATTTATATATATTATCATAATTTCAAGATGATTATAAACTATTCTAAAATCATTATAATTATTTGTGTGCAAATGATTAGGATAGTGCTTTTGAAACAAAAATAAAAACAATTTGTTATAATAACTATCCAAATATGTATTAGTTTATTATATTTCTTTAAGATATAAACATTCCATTATTGCCATTCATTTAAGTCACTTGTATAATCTATTGCCTTTATATATTTTATTGCATAAAATATTTTTATTTATATCTTTTAATTATTTTATTAATTATAAATCAGTCTGGTATTAAAAAAATTAAATGTGTAATCAATTTAATTTCACTACAAGATATTTTGGGATATGGTAAATTTAAAATGTCATCATCATTTGAGTTGTTCAAGTTATTAAACAAATATAAATTAGAGTAGATACTCAATATAAAAAAAATGTATGATTCAATGATAAAATTAATTAGTAAGAATTATTAGAAAGGCATTAATTAAGAAAAAGTAAAACATTAAGATTTATAGATGATAATATTGTTACTAGTTATAAGTTGGAACCACTAAACATCACATGATCACCATTACTTATGCTTGCTCATAACTGTTATTAAAACAGGCAAAACTTTTCATACAGTAGTGCCACTCAGTGCAAGCCAGAGTAATAAATGGATGCCAGAAGGTTTGTGCATAAAATCCCTCTCTAGTGCCTACTCATCCAATATCCCAGACTAATTCATGCCTTTTGGCTTTCATCAGCAAGGTAGTTAAGTATAGATAAAAGGTGGCTGCTGGAGGGTTGTATTAGATCCTACCATCTAGATGCATTGTTCTCAGACCCAAGGCTCTTCATTGACGAAGGCCAAAAGCCAAAAACTAGTCTGGGGATATTGGAAGATTAGGCACTAGATAGAAATTTTATGCACAATCCTTCTGGCATTCATTGATTACTCTGGCTTGCCCTGAGTGGCACTACTGTATGGAAAGTTTTGCCTGTTTTTAGTTATAAGTTGACTGTTATAAAATTTATTAAGGATGGCCAATGCATGTACTCTGTGTGTTTTAAACATGCAATTATATATTGTCACTTTTTAAAGTGAAAATTATAAATGATGTAGGTACTAGATAATATCAAAGATTGTACTAAATATATACATTATATGTTTGTGTATGATAAAAACTACAATATATCTAAGCCAAAAAAAAAAAGCTTAAATGAACTAAATAATTTGAAATGGACAATAAAGAAGGAGAATAATAAAACAGTAAAATCTTTAGATACAATTACAAGTTGACCTAATAAACCCTTTGAACTATAAGTTATATATAAATCTTATTGAGGAAAGAAATTACATACTTAAGAATCTAAAGTACATTTTATGTATAAAATAACTGGCTTAAGCTGATGGAGTTTTTTTTAGATCTTGAAATAAGAAATTATATAAGCTTATAAATGACAAAAATAAAACAGTCATTTATGGAAAAAATTGTTTCAATGAATATATTAAAGAGATTATAGGAAATTTTTTAAAAAAATTAAGTAAAATACAAATAAAAAATGAATTTTATTACCATATAATTTAAATTATAATATTTGTTTGGAATATTGTAATATTGTATATAATGTGTCATCCAATATAAATAGGCTACTTAATAATATTAAAGATATGTTTAAAAGGGTAATATAATATATAAAATTATTTATTGGAAATCTCAGTGTTCATTAAAAAATAGATTTAAAGAACATCAATTATTGTTTGAGAGAATTCTAACATATAAAACAAATAATACACAAATGTCATCAATAACATATAAAACAAATTATACACATGACTTCATACAAGATATACATGATTCAATACATCTGAGAACTAAAAATAAGTAAGGTAATGAATTTAAATGATGACATCAACTTAAAGGGAGCATCTATTTTTTCTGGGCAAAAATTACATTAGAACTTTGTTTTTAAATGTAAGAAAAATGAGAATGAACTTAGAAACAATAATAGCTGCCTTCAATAAAGCATTTATGTTTAAATATGAGATATGAAAGACATAACCCATGGAATATACTATAATGAGAGAGAGACACACACAACTGAAATCTCTTTATAAAATATGTGCTAACAAAACAAGCATCCACAAAAAAGAGACACAGCTATGGTCTCTTGGAAAAAATAATTATGAAATAAATATTCACAAGAAATATATACAGCTATGATCTCTTGGAAAAAATATAATATCAAAATAAATATCCACAAGAAAGGGACTTATCTATGATCTCTTGGATAGTATAATGACAAGATATATATATGTACAATAAACAAGAGAGAATAATGATGCAATCTCTTAAACAAATTTTATAATAATTAACTGATATATAAAATTTATAACAATTTTTTTTTGCCAAATCTGGCCTAATAAAAACATGGCCTAAAATAAGCAATAAGAATATACATGTTCACTGGTTCTGCATAAACTCATACATTCAAATAAATAAATGAATTACTCATGATAAGGAACAAATAACACTTTAAAATTATATAATATTATAAAATAGTAAATATTCTGTAAACTTCTGAATATTATAGCTTACAAACAATTAATAAAAATATATCAGAAAAAAATACATAATACCAATAAAATAAAATATATTTAAATTACAATGGCATAAGATTAAATTTTAAAATTATACTCAGTTTACCAAAATACATAATTAAAAGTCTTTCATCTTGGAGCTTCTACCATTCAGCAGGATACCATCTCTGCAATTACTATTCTACAAACATAAAAATTTCTCCTTTTTGTTGAAAAAATACAGCTAATTTAATATTATATGTACAGCATTTAAAATATTTCCTATAAGCAACATATTTCCTAAAAAATTCAAGTCCACAATAAAATTAATGGCCATTCAATTTTTCATGAATAATATTTAAATAGAGCATTAGCAATCTCTTTGTATAATATTATACTAACTTTTCATTTATTTCATGAGAAATATAACTTAATGACAACATACAGGAGCATATATTCTATGAATGTAATGCAGGTTTCATTGTAAAGCAGATTTTTAAAATAATTAATTATACTAATGATAACAATAACAATGAGATCTATAATAGAGCAGACTTTTAATTAATTTAATTGCATAGTAAACTTGAATAATAATTCTCTAAAGTATATTTTATATTTCTTTATAGAGTTTACAACTGTTGCAGTTATTTACTACAGAACATAGTTAAATGAAAATACTAGCAATCAATGTTAAATAAATATTCCATAACTATCATAGAATATTGATTTCAAAGTAAATGGTCAGTAATAATTTTCAGATAAAAAGGTAAATCAATAATTTTAATTCCACAGAATTAGTTTTTTCCTCCAGTCTGAAAGAAATATAAGACAAAATTTTTGCAATCATATGTTTTCATTCTGCTGCTAAAATGACAAGTAATTAAAATGTCATTTCATAATTAAAATGGATAATTTATTAAATTCCATTTATCAATAAATAGGTTCTGCTGTCTGGAATTAAAATAGTTTATTCATGGAAAGATGAACTGTTCTGAAGAAAACCACTATTTAAAAGTATGACAATCTTAAGTATACAATGTTGAATAAATATTTTAAAGTGTTTTAATGAACTTATTCCTTTCAGCATCTTCTAATATTTAAACTAACGTATTTTCAAACTATTAACAATTAGGAAATATGGAATGATCACAAAATCTTTAAAAGTCTTAATATTATTGCATAAACAATGTTGAACTGCAAATACATTCTATTGTAAATAAAAAATACAAATCAATAAAAGTTCCTACATAAGCATGGTAAACTATAGAAAATGTCTTTAAAATACCAGTTTTACATAAAAATAATTTAGAAATTGTTGAAAAATAATTATTTAATCTTCCCATCTTATATAAAAGTGATTTAGATTTCAGATTTCCTAGAGCTTTAGTGTAAGAGAAAAAACATGTAAACATAAATTTAAATTTAATTTTGAAAATGTGAAAATTCTTCATGAAGAGAGAAACCATAGTAAAAGAAAAATTAAAGAGGCAATTTTTATAAACAGGAATAAAACACATTTGATAAATCGACAAGCTTCTAACATTAAAATACGAGATTCGTGGAATTTGAATTGATGACGTTTGCTTCCGCTTTTAGTTTTTTAATTTAATAGCAGTTGAGGCAGGTTTGAAAGTAACCGAAAGTACTTCTGCGGATTTAAAGATTGTTTGAATTGTTTATAAACCGTTTAAAAATATTATTTCAATTATAATTATATATATATAAATCACATAAATATGTACTCTACTAACATTATTTATTTCTGATCTCTGGGGAAATTTATTAAAACTTACAGTCTTACATATGACATTTGATAAAAAATCAACTAAACTTCTTTTCAGGGCATATATTTCATTCAATTAAGCCTGATATCATCAGCTGTGGAAAGACCAGTTGAAACCATCAAACATAAAAATTATGGTTCACTTTAAATAGAATTGTAAGTTCAAATTTATATTAAAGTTTAAATGAAATTTTAGTGGTAATTTAGCTAAAACCTGTGTATTGTCTTAATTCATAATCCAACTCATCTTTAAATAATATTGCTATCAAATAAACAGTTTAAATATGCAAATTTAATTAACTAAATATTTACTACATAGGTATGCAATTTATTAATATTATTTACTTATGCCCTCTGTGGGAATTTTATAAAAACTTCTGGTTTTATATTCAGTAACATTTGATGAAAAATCATCTAAATTTTGCAGCAGCATATGTATTTGTGTCAATAAAATCTGATGACATCATCTGCTTAGAAAATAATTTCAGATCACATCAAAAATAGCAATTCAAATTTTCATTTAAATAGATTTGTAAAACTCAATTTGGTATTCAATTTTAATTTAACCAAAACCTTCTTTATATTTGATGTGACAATAAGTTGGACTATTTTTATCATCTATCATTAAATGTTAAATGTATAAAGAATTTTAAACTTTATTTAAAATTTTCAAATACAAACAACTTGTTAGATCATAACACATAAATAGACAACAAAGGTTAGCAATTACACAATGTTTTGAGTACTATTATTCTCCACTGTTCTTCAGGTTTTTCTGACCTCACCAGTAAAAAATTAGCATAGAATTTGAACTTACACTGGATATTGAATTCTATGGAAACATTCTTAACTAACTGAGTTATTCTGTCAAAGGGAACATATAATAGAAATTTCATATACTTATCTATAAAGGTTGATTCAAATTGTCTTGAGTCCTTCAAACTTTTTTGCTAGTTCATTTGTAAATAATGTGTTTATATGCAGTCAAGAGTTTAAAGTATAAGTGGGCTCATTCTATATCTATATTTCTTAATAGTTAGTTTACATATAGCTCTTCTGGGGGGGGGGGGGTTTCAGTACTTGAGCATTAATTTCATCTAGCTTCAAAGTATCAAAAATTATGTTTATATCTATTAACTGAAGTTTAATTTTATATTTAAAGGTTGTTAAATGTGAGGATCAGCCTTTCCCTCTGATTAGTTATAGTGATTTTAGAATACTTTATAGTTGTTCTGAAATTACATTAGTATATATAAATCTTGCTCTTCATGTCAGTTCATCAGTAAATGGTATTCTTATCTATGATCAAAACTAAAGTATAGATGGGCTCATTCTATTCTTACATTTACTGAGGGATAGTTTACACATAGCTCTCTTGGGTTTTTCAGTGCTTCCACATTAATTTTAAAATTATAAACAAATAAAAATGATTTTTAGTAAATTATTTTATAGCTTATGAATATTTTAAATATTAATTTACATATATGATAAAAGAAAAAAAATCATTGAGATAGTTAGATATTATTGGATGCCAATATTGTTTATTATCAATATAGTAACTAGTTATATGCTAATATTGTAAACAAGTTGGCATTTCAATGGGTTAATTTGAGCAGAAACCATGCATGTGCTGTCTCTTGGCCAATTTTGGCTGCAGAATCATCATTTTATGCTTATTTTGTAGAAAATAGCATTTTTAAAATTTTGTTGCAAAAAATCCACATTTGGAACTAATTTTTGAAAAAAAAAAGGTTTTTTTATTGCTGTCTATTGTTACATAGTCTAGCCTTTATATTGTCTGCTAGGCATGGCTTACTGTCAAATTCAGAAATCAAACCAAAATGTTTTATGAATGTTTTATGCTTTCACAATAGATTTTGAATGTAAATAAAATATATTTCTCAGATTTTTTTCATTGATAATTAAGTTTTTACATTCATTTACTTAAATATAAACTTTGATTTGAAAATTTTTCAATTTTAGAAGAAAAATAATCAAGGGAAAGAGCATACTTTTGACCATTATACAAGACCAGGGATCGCTATTTGTAAATAAATATGAGAAATTATTCATCACAATTTCTTAACGTTCATACATCTAATAAGCATTGGAAATAAAAACAAATTAAAATGATAGACAACTTCCATATTTCTCCATTTTTTTTTTATATTTCATAAATAATTTTATATAAATAAAGTTACAATAAAATACAATTAACCCCTAAGATGCATTTCGTGCTAAAACAGCACTCATCTGCAAAAAAAAAAAAATCAATTAATTAAAAAAGTTGTGGTTAAATACCAGGGTTTTTTAAAAGACAACAACTCCTGAACATATTTATTGATAAGAATAAAATCATAACACCATTGATGAATCAATAGCTATAATAGTTAATCACAATCTTCAATATATTGGCACCTGCATTTATATTTTAAGGTTTTCGAAAAGCAGGATTAGAAAGGTAACTAAAATTATATCTGAAATATAATTGGTCAGAATGAAATTATTTTATTTCAATTGTTTTTTTTTTTTTAATTAATAACAAACATAGTAAAGTTTTTTAAAAAAAAAAAAACAACGGAAAAATCAGCGAGATGACTAAAAACGTATCACTGAGAAATAGGCAGCTTAAAAAATGTTATCTATGTGGTTACCAAGATTTAACAGAAACTTTTTGTTAGTTAATTTACAATTGGATATATATTTGCTCTTTGTCCTTAGAAAATTAGTGGTTGGTTTAGTCACGAAGATCTCATGTGACATTTATTACGATTTCTTGTAGCCCCCTATTATAGAAAAGTAATATAATCTGATATATAATTAATAAAGCTGTAGTTTTTCAAACTTATTTAAAATTTTGCTAACGAACAGATTTCTGTTTTTAAATGAAGTACATTACTGATTAACAATTGATTATTTATTAAAAAGCTGAAGTATGTAAGGACATATACTGGTTTTAACTTTAGTCTATTAGTTCTCTTTTTTTGCTAGATTTTATTTAGCACTTTGTAATTTTAAAAAATTCTAATAATCTAAATAATAATCATCTCAAATGCGGTAATTAGAGAAGAATGATGTGAATTTTTTTTTCTTGGTGGTTGGATGCGGAATGATGATTGTTTAAGACGAAGAGCGAAGCGTATCATTTCAGCATATATTAGATTCTTGAATCTTTAAAGTTAATATTTAAGTAATGTTTAAAATTGAAATAAAATATACAGTATTTGCTATTAATAGTACAGAAAATATGCATTTAAACTCTGTGTATGTATAATCTGCATTTTATTAATGTTTTTTTTTCTTCCTATAAATATTAATTGGTAAAATATACTCAGTTATTTGTTTATAATTTTAAATGAGTAAATGTAATTCATTGTTTTGAAAAAGTAAATTGCATATATTAGTGAATTACTATCAGTTTTTTTAAATCTAATATATGTCTACTAACCATTAATAAACAGTAGGCAGACTCTTAAGTCTCTGCTCACAGAGGTGTGATTAAGGTGTTACTAATGAACTTTATCTGCTTGTCACTAAAACATCTATCACTTTTCATCTGTCCATGGATAATTTTAGTACTTTTCTATTTTTTCCGAGAATATTGTTTTATGCCTAATTGATTCTAGTATAAACAATCTGCCATTCAACTTTTCTTTTTTACTCACCGCATGTGTTTTACTTTTACAGATAGGCGAGTTGCTCCAGTGTTAGCAACGTCTCCTCCCCCAGCCGTCCCTCCTCGGCGCTCCCAATCAGGCAGGGGGCAAAATACAAGTAGTCCATCTCCTCCAATGCCTCCAGCAGAAAGCGAAAATGAATATGAGCCTTCTGTTTTAAGACAAACCGCCTCAGGAAATTTGTACATCCCGCCAGGTATGTTAATAATTTTGATAATTGTCTAAATTTAAAATTAATTTAAAAATTTATTGTTAAATTAAACAAAATATGGAAAATTTTTAAATTTAATGTATGCTCTAAAAGCCTTGTTATTTTTTAATTTAATATAAATTTAATTATTATATATATAGTATTTAAAAAATCTAATAATTATATTTAATGTTTAAAAAAAATTATGCTTTTGTGGATGTGTGGATTATTTGATAGTAGACGTTTAGCATGTTTTATAACTGTATATGTGAGTATATTTATTTAAAATAACGCAACGAGTATTGAGTTAATATTGCTATTTATCTGAGAATAATTTGCAGTTTATGCTTTACTTGAAAGTGCCTCTATCAGATATGATAAGATGGATGCCCATTTAGTGTGTAATATGTCCACTAAATGGTGTTACATTAGGACTATCAATGACAAAAAAAAAGCCAAATCTCATCGATAAAAATGAAATGTATATATTTATTATTGATTTTATATCAAAATGAACATTTAAATAAATGCATGAAAATAGTTTATAGTAACGAAATAAAAGATATTATTTATTATTGCAAAAAATGTATTAAATAAAAGCATAAAAATAATGCAACCAAAGCAATAAAAAAGAAACTAATTTACAATCAGAAGTTAATTTAGCTTATACTGAATGTTTCTTATATATGTAAGTAGAGCGATTTGAACTTAGGCTTTTTCAGTCTATATTCGTTCATTTCATCTCAAGCAATCAATACATATGACCACTTACATGCAAAAAAGATAGATGATTCCCAATATACGTATTTTGTGCAGAACCAACTCTCATCTGTTGGGCAAGATCATAAACTTTCACACAAGTATACAATCAGTGCTTGATTTATATTAAAATAACAATTCTTTAACTTTGTTGGACAGACTTCAATCTTCTCACCTTTCTAACTATTCAACCAATCATTTCATTAAAAAACCAATGACACTCGAAGCCCATGTTGGATTTGATATTGTAGTCATACCCATAAAATAATAATATGAGGGATAAGTCTAACAAAATATCTACATGGGTATGGTGACACTATCAAATCCAACAAGGGCATTGAGGATTCCATCATCAGTTTTTTTTAATAAAATGAACAGTAGAATAATTGGAAGTATAAGAAGATTGAAGCCTGTCCAGTAAAATTTAAGGAAATTCTATTTTAATATAAATTGAGCACTGATTGTATATGTGTGTGAAAGATTATGATCTGGCCCAACTGATGAGTTCTGGTTCTGCATGAAATATGTATATTGTGGAACATCTACCTTTTCATATGTGCATTGTCATGTGTATTTGTTGATTGGGAATGAGTGGAGGACAAATATACACTGAAAAGTCTGAGATTAAATAAAAGCATGAAAATAAATAACATAGTAAACACTTTCATGATTTCTCATGTTATAGTGGCATTCAATGGTATGCAATAGGGTGAAATAGGGATATATGAGACTTATGGTACATTCATTTAAAAAAAAATTTTTTTTCACTTATGTACATATACAACTTTATTTTTTGTTCTAAATACATCAATTTTTGTATTTCTATTATTATGGATAACTTTCATTTAAAACATGGATTATTAACATCAATTACTTTCAAACATAGCCATGCTTGCTAAAACATTTTTTTAATATATATTTTCATGTAAACTGTTTAACTTCTGATCATAAATTAGTGTCATTATAAATTATAAAAGTAGACTTATATTATTTTTAGTTTGGCTTATGTCAATATTTTATATGTTGTTTGTGAATTGCTTTGTTTAACAAACTTATTGTCAATAATTACCTTCTTATGATTTACTTTTTCTATTGCTGTGCTAGCTAAAGTGTTATCGTTTTCATGCTTCTACTCAATTTCTCATTATAAATTGGTTTCAAAATTAAATATCAAGCTAGAGCTTTTCATTTTAAATTGATTTTCTTGCTAAATGTATCATTTTTATGCTTTTACTTAATATACTTATTGCCACAAATTCCAATAATAAATATGAATATTTTATATTTTATTAATTAGTTTTTTTTCTTTGACCATTACTATATCTTAAACATCTGGTGGGTAAATCGCATGGTAAAGATCATCTAAAAATATGTGAATAACAAAATGTTTTACCTATTTAACAATAATTATGTAGTTGTAAAAGAAAATCTAATGTTCATTTTTTTAGAAGTGATTACCACTCATATTAAATTTTAACAGCTATTAATCACTGAAGTTTCCAATTTTGAATATTCAAGCTTGCAAATATATCTATTCTTGGATTCACTGAAAAGGAAAAATCCTGACTTATTCTATGACAATGTTTCTCATGTTTTATTTTATAAAATAAAAAAAAAAGAATTAAAATGACTTCCCAATTAATATGGGTAAAGATATACTTATTATCCACTATACCAAGATAGCTATTAATTATAGATAAATGTAATTTTAGAAAATCAAAAAGCACTATAGTTATATTTTTTCTATTGCAAAGCAATATAAGTAAAGTATATAATTTTTATATTGATTTTTGACTCAGTTTATTGAAAAACTTCTTGGCAATAACTAAAATTAGCAAATAATTTACTGAAATATTTTTCATATTATATAGCTTTTACATGGTAGATTAAGAGAAGCATTAATTCTTCTAATGGAAAGTTAGGGGACTTGAAATAAAAATGAAAAATGTGTAGTAGCTCTAACCTTGTTTTAAATTTATGTGATAGTAACCTTTGAAAAAATTTATGATCTATCCATTCTGTTTCATATTCATTATTCACTGTAATCTTTCAAAATTTAGAGCAGGCAACAAGACATAATATCTAATTATTGAATCATAAACCTGGAATTAACTGTTAACACAATTTAATAACCTATGTAGATAGCTATTTTTACATAAATGCAATACAGAGAGCATACCAATAGCTCAAGAAAGCTCTTAATTAATAAGTGTGATATGAGAAAATATTTAAAATCTCTATCTAGAACACTCTCATCTCCAGACGAACTGGTTTTGAGCTTACGGCTCACATCAATGGAGAGCTAGAATAGTCAGACACTAGACCTAAAATATCAACTCAAAACTCAGCACTTATTACATATGTATATTTAGGTAGAAATTTTGAAATTTTCAGATATGAAAATGTCTTTAAATCCAGCGATCTAACTTAAATAGTGCCGAGTTTTGAGTTGATATTTTAGATCTAGTGTCTGAATATTCTAGCTCTTAAATGATGTGAGCCATAAGCTTGAAACCAGTTGGTCTGGAGATGAGAGTGTTCTGGATAGAGATTTTAAATATTTTCTTATGCCACACTTATTAATTAAGAGCTTTCTTGAGCTATTAGTATGCTCTCTGTATTGCATTTTTGTAATTACAAGCTTATTAAAAGTAATGTCACGTTATATATGACCTGCTTTTTTGATTATTATTTTTACATAGATAATAAATCACCAAAAATACATATTTACACATAAATAATAATTAGATAAGTCCAAAATTTACATTTTTTTATCACTGGCTCAAAACCATACAAAAATTATAATGTAGATCATTCATCATCATCATCATCAACCATTAACAATCCACTTCAGGATGAATGTTTCTTCAAGTTCAATCCATCTTCTCTGATCTTTAGCTTCTCTTCTCCACATCACCTCTGCACACTTTCTTATTTCATTCATCCATCTCACATGTGGTCTCTTTCTGGATAATTTACAATCTCTTGGAATCTGGTTTAATATTTTTATTGTCCATCTGTTATCATCTCTTCTAGCAATATATTCAGCCTAACTCCACTTCAGACTTTTAATTTTTTCAATGAGGTCAGTAACACCTGTTTGTTCTCTTACCCATATATTCCATTTTTGATCTCTTCTTATAATTCCCAATATGCATCTCTCCATACATCTTTGAGTGGTCTGAAGTCTCTGTATTGCTCTTCTATTAAGTGTCCAAGTCTCAGATCCATATGACCACTGATATAAATGCTCTTGGTTGCTATTTAAACCAACATAGAAAGAAAAGCTCTGAAGAAGACTCTTTATTGACTAACTCTTTTTGATTAAAAAATTTCTTTCTTCATACCTCTTACTTTAGCACACAACACTAATATTTGAACCATCTTAAAAGTACTTATATTTTTAATTATATAGTATATATACTTCACAGAACACTAATATTTGATCCACATTAAGAGCACTTACATTTTTAATTGTATAGAATATATACTTCACATGTTTATTATTCCTTAATCTTTTATTTTTAGTTATTTTTTTTGTTTCCAGGACTTAAAGGATATAATTGCTTGTCTGTCTCGACTTTCTATTGTTAATTACTTTTACTTATTTAATTATTCTTTTTATAATTAATTCTACTGTCTTTTTAATTATGCTCAATTATAGTCTAAACCTTTTAATCGACAATTTATTTAGGTTTTTTTTTTCATATTAAGTATTATTACTTATGCATATATATTATTTTTATGTGGATATATATATATATATTATGTGGGGTATATTTCTATTTTCCACACACACACACACACATATATATATATATAAAATGTGCTAACATGCACACAAAACAGTAAAATATATAAAATGTGCTAACATGCACACAAAGCTAAAAACAAATAAAGAAAATATATTATTTTTATTTTAATATCTATTCTATTAAATGGCTAAGCTCTTTCAAGGGTCAAAGCCCTCATAATCATAGCCATATTACAAACTATAATAAATTGACTCGGAGTGATGCAAATTTATGCAAATGAAATGATTAGGCATTCTATTTCTTGGATATTTTGTAGCAAGAGTCTTTTCTATTGATGGTGTCACCATCTCTAGATATCTTTCTTTTAAGATTGTGCCACTTGAAAGCGCTTACCCATTTAATAGAATAGATATTAAAATAAAAATAATAATATATTTTCTTTGTTTTTAGCTTTGTGTGCTTGTGCGTGTTAGTGCATTTTATATATTTTAATAGTTATATATATATAAAAATCAAATCAAATATTCATTATAGATTAATTATTATAATGCTAATAAAACATTTATTTCTATCAAATTTCGAAGGCTTCCCATTGAAGATGGTTATAAAAATTAACTGAAAGTACTAGTTTTTGTAATAGTTATTTGTTTAAATTTATTATTACCATTAATACTTTATGGATTTATTATAAATTGCAATGCTAATCACCATTTTGACAATTGGTAATAATCAAGTTAACAATAAAATGGAAAAAATACAATATTTGCAAATTAATTTTAGTCTAGAGGAATTTAAAGTTAACATGTGATGCACTGTGACTTCTCCTTAAACAGAATCAGGAATTTCTCAGCAACTATGTCCAGAGAAACCTGTTATCCACTTTACCTTTTCTTTCCATTTCCCACCCTAAGTTTTCCCATAATCTGCTCCATCCTATTTCCATCTAATCACTTTGTTTATATTTATTCTTCCATAACTTCATTACTATATTCTTTTCGTTTTCATTTAACAGGTGATTAATATTTTTTATGCCTTCTATACACAATTTGCAGACTAAGTCACCCATATTTTTTTTATTTTTGCATATATTCTCTTGTTGCTAAAGATCCCATTTGAGCCTTAAACAATAAACTATTTCCCTTGCTATTATCATAAATTAACTTGCACCCAATGTTCCATTTACTTCTATATATATTTAAACTTTTTTTACTCTCCATACTAGTTTTTCATCTCTCCAGCTCCCTATTCTTTATTAATGCATCTATTCTTTTATCCCATTCCTTACCACTATAATACTCAACAATCCTCCTAACACAATCATCCCACCTTTTGTACAAGTATACTGATATAAATTCTTTATCCAAATCTTCTGCATACCACATTACCTTTCTTACCTACCTTGTTGCCTGCCCTTTACTCATAACCCAATTAAATACTATTTTGGCTATTTTTTTATTATCCATAAACTGCAACCTACCAAACATTTACCATTTTACTTTTTGCATCTCTCATATAAAAAACTTGACCATCCCATTTCTCCTTGAATTGCCTCCTTTGCTATCCACACATCTAATGTGTGTCTTCCTACTTTTCTTTGTACTTTTTCTAAGTAATCTAATACCCCTTTATTAACACATAACACATCATTACCTTATGTTAACCCTGCTACTGCAACTCCATTTCACACAATTCTAGTTACATCATATTTATTATATGAAAACACTGTTAATTTCTTTATCAATCCCTTTCTTTTCTTTGCTTCATTTCTCCCATTCATCCAAGCAATTTTTCTGATTACTTAAGATGATTCCCAAATAACTATATCTATTCATCACACTTAACTTTATATCCCCCAATAAAAATTCTATGTTTTCTCTTTCCCCAGTATTAACTATCATTATATTTGATTTTTCTTCACTAAATTTAAAAACCATCTCATCACCCACCATTGCACATGTCCTCAGCATAACTTCCATATCTTCTCTTCTTTTTGTACACAAAAAGACATCATCCAGGCAACCAGGTACATGGTGGAGTGCCTACATAAAAATTATTTTAATTGATAAATCTATAATAGTCACAAGCAATGATCAAATTCAACATGCATAAAAACAAGTTTCCATACACATTCAATTATTTTCATTGATTATTACCTCTTCACCTAATACTTTATTACATTAACAAAATAATAATCAGCTTGGATTCAGATGTGAAATGACAAAATAACAAAATTGTTAACAAGAACAATAACTTCAATTAAATAATAAAATTATATATTAATAATAATAATAATAATAATAATAATAATAATAATAATAATAATAATAATAATAATAATAATAATAATAATAATAATAATAATAATAATAATAATAATAATAATAATAATAATAATAATAATAATAATAATAATAATAATAATAATAATAATAATAATAATAATAATAATAATAATAATAAATATATTTACATATTTACAATTAAAAAAATTCAATGACTATTATATGGAAAGGGAGAAAATCTTTGTAACTTACAATAACTCTTTGACAATAGCTATATAAAATTCAATTAATTATCTTAATATATTTACAAGCTCACATATATATTTTGCATCTGTAAATGTGGAAATATGGCCATTAATCATTAAATTTTAATGTCTTCTGGCCATATAATATTTTAGCTTCTTTTGATTTATTCCATGACAGTTTTTCTATGTGAGTTTTTATTATAATTTTCTTCTGAGCATTTAAAATAGGTAGATTCATAGTTTAATTTATAGAAGTACATTTCTATGTGATAAACACTTTAGATAATTAGTTTTCTTTTTGTAACAAGTAAATGTGAAATTTTTTTAGCATTGAATAGTGATGAATAGATTTGCAGAATCAAGATTAATTTTAAAGGCATTTCTTTGTCTACAGCTCCATACTTAGCTACCATACCAAAAAGATCAGGAAAAGCATCTTGTATGAATTTCTACTCCATAAAATGTATGATATTTTTTATACAAAATTTATTGACTTCTATATAGTAAAAGACACAATGAAGTAGTTACAGTTCTTCCCACAATTTCCTGGAATGCAGATGCTTTTAAAAAGCTTCTGTTGATTTCCATAGCAATGTTTTTTGTTGTATTTAAAAATATTCTTTATTTTAAAAAAATAAAACAATAACACATTTTATCTTTACATTTATTGTTACTATTTTAAAAACATTTTAAAATTTATTTTATATACATGACATTTGATATTTTGTTATACATAATAAAGAAAAAGATTAGCATAAAAGCAATGCTTGCAATCTCACACATAAAAGTTACAATATATATATATTACTTTATAGACAGTGTATATATATTACTTTATAGACAGTGTTTTATATAATTTTTTAATTGCCTCATTTAAATTTTTTTTTTTAAAAATCATTACTTTGGCTATTAGCATAACCATATTTCTTGAAATTAGTGTACAGATGACTGTATTGTTTTTAAAAATTTAAAAGTTAACCTATTAAATATTTTTAATTCTTTAAATTGAAAACTATGAAAGCTTTGTTTTTGTAATACAAGTTTAAAAAAAATAAAATGTTTCATGAGCGAGATATGGAAGAAGAGGATTAAAAAACTTTTAACTTGAGTGGTTATTAACTTAAAATATTTTTGCTAGTTTTTTAGATAGAAAAATAGACTTGAATATTTATTTACACAACATAAATGCAATTTAATACTGCTGAATTTAATCAGTTTAAATATAGGTGTTTCATCATAGAGATAGAAATACTGAAACTAAATTAAGTATATATAGACTTGCTAGTTTTACCAATTCTTTGTGTAGAAATATGACATGACCCTCTTATCAATGTAACAAAAGAAACACTAAAAACTTTCAGTTAAGGGTGCTCTTTAAAATTTCATAAATATTATGTCAAGATTATAATACCAGAAATTATATCTTTCAGTTTTTGCATGTGATGTATTTGAATGTACTATTGAAAAATATGTTTTCATTGGATTGCGCATATAAAGGAAATGAATAAACAGAGTTTTTATAAAGTAGTTTATGATAAACTTGAGCAGAAATAGTCTTATTTATATTATAAAAATTATCTCAAATACAATTTAAAGAAATGCAATATTAATGCTTTCATTGGAAAGATATACTAATGGATAGAGTACCCAGAAGAGCTACAATTAAGCAAGATAATAACTGAAATACCGGCTTATTATATACCTGTAGCAATATATGTAATATATAGGGTATATGAGCACAGACTTTCACATGACACACCACTCACCACTTAACTCATAATACTGATACACTTGGAATGCATATATGGGTGATTATTTATCTTTTTTACATATATGTGTTCAAGTGTATCAGTGTTATGAGATAGAGTGATGAGTAGTGGATCATGTGAAAGTCTGTGCTCATATACCTATATATTACATATAAGCAACTTATTGAAACTTCATTAAAAATAAAATTAGCTACAGAATAAGTTTAGAGAGCTTCACAAAATATCAAGCATGGACCAGCATGGAATATATATGGACACGGTGTTTTAGGTAATCGTTAGTGCAATCCTTATAAATTTTTTTTAACTTATTTTTATTTTTGTGACTTTTTTTTTGTCTTCTGAAATTAGAATATTTATATTTGCTTTGTACTGATGATAAAGTTGTTAATCAAAAGAAATGAGTTTTAAAAAGTATACTTAGTTGATTATCACTAAGGGGCATAGTTATTATGTGGAAGTTTAAGGGTTTTTGAATGCTAAATGTCTCTTCATGAGATCCAAACAATTTTCACATTGTATCACATAAGCATCTAATGTGATAAATGAAAAAAAAATTCAGTTATAACATTTATCTCAATTATATCAAGTTATTTTAAAAAAACATATATTCTACTATTCTGAGGAAAGTATTAGTTTGGACATAATGGTAATTGCATATTATGTAAACAATATGGTTATAACTTATTATTTTAAAAAGTTTATGTAAATGTTATATTTTATTTTTTAAAAAAATATGCCAATTTTTTTTTTATTTTGCTAAAGTCAGTACTCTGTAAATCAGGCAGAAAGATTTGAAAGTGAATCATCAGATATTAATTTAATCTTTACATTTACATGTTCAGCAAATTTCAGAATCAATTAAGGTAATATATTAGATTTATCATGAATGCTTAAGATAACTATTTGTGTGATTTTGTACTTAATATATAAGATATGTATTTATGATTTTGCCATTGCATTATAAATGCATAATAGTCCCCTAAAAATGACATTTATACTTATTATTTTCTATCTTGGATGACATTTAAAAATAATAAATATTATAATGCTAGATTTGGTTACAAATTAGTATGTTGTTATATTAATAAATTTGAATGGTATATCAGGAAATATAGTACAAAGATATCTGCTATTGCAACCATGTAACTATACAGTGATGTAGGAAAGATTGCTAATTGCAGGAATTCATTTATCTAAAATTTACTCATTTTCAAATAAATCATTTTTTTGCATAATTGCAAAGATAATTAATATTTGATATAACCAAAACAGTTTTTCTCAAGGTGGGGATGTTTGCAAGTGCATTATTAAGAATTTTTATAAGAAAGAATAACAAAATTAGCAAACAATGTCAATAGCAATATTAATCTCTGAAGCATGTTTTGGGTTGCTTTTATGACATGAAATGAGATACATAAGATATGGGAAAATATAATTAATTATCTTATTATTAAAGTATTATGGTACTAGCTGTTGCAGCAGATTTTCTGCACTGCATTTTGTTTTTGACATTCTGGCTTTCTTACTCAGAAAGCCCTAATAATCTTTTTTCATAGTATAGATCATTTGAAAGTAGATCGCAACAGAGTTTTATGAAATTTCCTTTTCAGAATTATTAGCTAGAAGTATTTTTTTTAATGAGGAACTTTCATGCTTGTCCTATTTTATCTGCAACTACAATTATGATCCGAAAAGGTGGATTTAATTTTGTTTACTTTAAAAGATGTCATATCTTTTCATAAAAAAGTAATGAATTATGCAACTCTTATTCAATTTTTTAAGCAATATTTTCACTGATATAACTCTTATACATTTTATTTTAAATAAAACAACTAAATATATATTACGATTTTTATAGGTATTTTTTTATTTACTTAACTCATCAATTTATAACTTGAGATGATTTGAAAAAATAAAATAATTATAGTTTAGGATCAAATAGAGTTTTATTTACTTTTTTGGACACATTCTCATATAATAATACTGAGTAAATTATAAACCATTGTAATAGTGACAACTCTGGCCATGTCAGATATTACAAGCTTCGTAAATTAAATTAGTAAAGTTAAAATGGGAAAATGATAGGATTTAACTTTCTCAGTTTCATTTTATATTATTAAACAGTAACTTATTTAAAGGTTTTATATTTCTTAAGTGATATGATAATTCCAAACATTTTAAAAAATGGCAATGTCAATATTTATAATTTAACTACTTTTGTAAAAGAGAGAGAAAAGTATAAAAATAAAAACCAAATAATTTATTTTCTTCTCTCTCTTCAGTAATATTATTTACCAGTTTTAATTTTGAAAAAAAAAAGTACTAAGAAAAAAAAACATTTTCAGTAAGTTATTGAAAAGTTTTATTTTTAACTTTTAAAGGTGATAAGAGAGATAAATAGATAAAAATTTATTTTTATCAGGTTTGTAAAAGAAAAAAATAAGTTTTTTACATTTTGATAAGAAATTTTATTTTATTGATAAACAGAGCAAAACTCTCCATACAGTATTGCCACCTGTGCTAAACAGAGTAATCAATGGATGCCAGAAGGCTTGTGCATAAAATACCTATCTAATGCCTACTCGTCCAATATCCCCAGACTAGTTTCTGGCTTGTGGCCTTTGTCAGTGAGGAGCTTTGGATCTGAGAGTACTGCATCTAGATCTTAGGATCTAATGCAACCCTCTAGCAACCACCTTTTATCTACTTAACTACAAAACTATGAGAATGAAACTGACGAAGGCCACAAGACAGAAACTAGTCTGGGGATATTGGATGAGTAGGCATTAGATAGGGATTTTATGCACAAGCCTTCTGGAATCCATTGATTACTCTGTTTAGCACAGGTGGCAATACTGTATGGAGAGTTTTGCTCTGTTTATCAACAATTAATGTGCTAGTATAGGAAATGTGATCATGTGATGCTTAATGGTTTAACACCAATCCTGCCTAATAGGATAGTGGTGGCTATGGTTGTAAAAGAGCCAAAGACACCAAAATGCATGGGTGCTGAACTGAATTCAGACCCATAAGACTATATAGGCTATTGAGCTTAGATTGAAAATATTTTTTGTGTTTTCAATTTCATTCTCATAGTTTTGTAGTTAAGTAGAGATAAAAGGTGGTTGCTAGAGGGTTGCATTAGATCCTAAGATCTAGATGCAGTGCTCTCAGATCCAAAGCTCCTCACTGACGAAGGCCACAAACCAGAAACTAGTCTGGGGATATTGGATGAGTAGGCATTAGATAGGGATTTTATGCACAAGTCTTCTGGCATCCATTGATTACTCTGTTTAGCACAGGTGGCAATATTGTATGGAGAGTTTTGCTCTGTTTATCAACAATTAATGTGCTAGTATAGGAAATGCGATCATGTGATAAATTTGATTTTAATGAATTAAAGTTGTTTTTTCTTTTCTTTTCTCTTTATCTATCTTCAAATGAAAGAATAATCTTGTTTTTGACATAAGAGAAAAATAACTACAGTGGAAATTTTTTATGATTGAAATTTTTTAATTAAAAAAAGGGAGGAAATAACCAAATAACCTTTTGTAAAAATAGATCAATTGATCAGAGTTTAATGTGGTCATTTATGAGAAAAGTTGTGATTGGATGAATACAGGAGTGTTTCAAAAGTAATATACAGGCAGGTAAAAGAAATAGATATTAGTGTCTTGTGAGGAACAGTTATTCTTGATCAAACTGTTGAAGAATTCAGTAGCAGCAGTCTTTCTGGATTCAGCTATTGAAGAAAGCAGTAATAGAAGTTCATCTGGAAAGAGAACAGTGAGAAATGGTTTAATAATCTCAAATAAGCATAATCTCATTATCTACTTAAAAATGATTTTTAAAATGGATTTGAGGAAAATCATGTACTAAGTATTGTACCAGTCGAAAAACCCACCACCTGAACGCAAGTTGGATCCAAACTCAGCTGAACCAAACTGAATTCAAACCCAACTCAAGCTCAGATTAGTAGAAACTGACAGCACAGTGCTATGTGCCAAAAAACTAGCTCAACAGTTGGTGAGGATCAGAGACCCCTGAACTGACACTAATATTGGATAATCAATTAACTAAGATAATTTTTGAATTGAATCATATGTATATGTTCGGGTTGCCAACACAGACAGCGAGTATTAACATTAAAATAATTATGAAAGAATTAAGAACTAAGAAACCAAGTGTGTTTAGAAAATATTTAATAATAATAATTGGTTTGAATTTTAAATAAAGATTAAATTAATTAATTCTAGTCCTTAAACAAAGTTTATAATTATAATACGAGTGGTGGTCCTTATTATATGCCAATAAATATTATGCAATATTTGAAAGTCTATGTCTATGCCCCCAACAAGAAATAGAAGGCAGATAAAGGTATTCATTAGTAAAGAAAATTATTACTCTAATTTTATACGAAAGAATGTGATATTTATTTTCACATTCGCAAATCCATTCATGAAGAGCAAGATACGTATTTTAGGGCATAACTTTAATCTTTATTAGAGAACTTATTTTGAGATATAATGGAGAATTTGTTGGACTTTAATTTAAATCACTTCATCATGAATTATGAGCATCAGAGCGGGCTTTACTGGGACAGAGAGGCAACGGTGCTGATGAATTATGAGCTATAAAATGAAATTGAAAGACGATAGCTAGTCGATAATCGAAGTCCTATGGCGGCTTGCATCTGACAAGTCTTATGCCCTTTGACTAATATGAACAGGAGAGAAAGTGCTTTCTTCCTCGATAATTTAAAATAACATAAATATGATCACCGACCAGCCTAACGGAGTGGAAGATTGCCCTATGTCAGCAACGTTCAAAGATGATGACTTGTTGGTCATCGTTTGAATACTAAAACCCATATAGAATGCTCTATGTGATGACTTGATCAATTAATTAAAGTCAAATGAGCTTTTAATGAAAACTATTTTAAAGTATTTGTAAATCATATTAATTATGCCCCAATCATCGTACCCTTCTTGAATCTTAATAGCAAGTAACAGAAATTTGAATTAGAATATATTTGATTTTTTTATCGGCCCTTTTGCAATAAAAACATTTTAAGATTATATATAAATAAATAAATATTAGTGAAATGAGAAAATAGTGGTGGCATAGATTAGAAGTGGAGCTAATAATTTATTATTAGCCAATGATAAAAATAACAATCATTTAATAATTTCTTTCGACTCGATGATTGATCGAACTGTATAAATCTAGTTCTAATGGGTGAAAATTACTATTAGAATTTAATATATTATTATTTGCACAAGGCAAAGAAAACAAAGGAGATCATCGAGTCGAAAGATTATTGGCATATAATTAAAAATAAATGACATTAATAAATCACACAATAAATATATATATAATATAGTAAATGAACCACCATAGTAATGAAGGAAAGTTAAATTTAAAGACTAGAGATTGAGAGAATTACTAATTTAAAAAGCATAAATAAAAGAGATTTACAAAGATTATTACATTATAAATGAGAAGAGCTCTTAAAGGGATTGTAAAGTAAAGTTTGGAACTGGCCAGAAAGTTTAAGGTTCATTATAGAAATATATATTACCCATTTCTTCTGGGATGGATCCTTGGGTTACATGTCCGAGTTGGTAAAAACATAAGCATGCATTTAATTGATTACTTGAACAGCATTTTATTTGATTTTGGCAGCATGATTTGTCTGGAAAGAATTTAGCAGCTTCATTGAAGATTCTCTAAGGGCTTCAGGAACCGTAGCCAGATTCCTGATGTTTAGCCCCTTACCATGATAGGAACAATTTTTGAATTCATGATTTTGAACAGCACATAGTTTACTGGCACTTTTCTGCAACAAATATGGCTTCTTTTTTTCAAACTTTTCAGAGCTATATATATACTGTCCTCTGATGCCTTCAGGCTAGCACTTCTTTCATTATCAATGTTTTTAGATTTACTGGTTGTTTTTAGATACATTCCTTCGATATGGCTTTCAAACTCATTAACTTGAATTCATTTTCTAATTAGAAAATGAATTTTTAAAATCAGAAAATGATTTTAATTAGGATATCTTTATCTTTTTTTCTAATTAATAAAACTTTAACTGTTGTTTTTGGAAAGGGAAAATCTGAAAGCTTATCGAAAGAATGTAGCTTTTAATCAATAAAACTTTAGCAAATTATTTAAAAATAAAATCAAACATTCCCGACACAATGAAACTTTCAAACAATTATATATATTTAAAATTTACAAATATATATGCACAATCCACGCAGTATTCATGAATAATTCTATCATGAATTTATTAATAGAATTGATCAATTTAAATCTGAAACTAATTAATTTTAAAATGCATTTATGAAATAAGCTATTCTTTATGGAAGTTAGCATGGATTGAACGTATAAAGCCCCATTGCATCAGAAATTTAAGGTTAGTACTAGGGTTTAAAGTGGGCTTATGGCTAGATGTCATGAAGCTAGGATCGAACTCAGATCCGACTGCTTCAGTATTAGCTAAAAACTGAGCATCATAAAATCTTGCCATATAGCCTGAATTAATCTGCAACAAGCTTGGTTTATATACAAAAGTATGTCTATCTCATGCTGTATGTTAGCCTAATGTGAAAATTAGCAAAATAAATAGAATAAATAAATTCAGCCTATGTAAAACATGAAAATATGCTATTTTAAAAATGGATAAATGTAACTGCATCTTACCCTGAAAATATGTGTTAATAAAGAACTTACAAGAAGAAAAACTAACATAAAAAACAGATAATTATGACTATTAAAGAAAGACTTAAGAAATAAATTCATGGCAAAAGATATTTTAGTGTGCACATTACATCAACACTTATAGATAAATATTTTTTTTTAAAAAGTAATAGTTAATGATAATGAATAATTGTTAGTATTTTTTTATATTGAAACATGTTTTCTTTCTTTAATATTATTTTTTCCTCTAAAATATAATTATATAGAACTTTTCATTTTTATAAGAAAAAGTTAAAAAGGATTTTAACTAACTTTTTTTATCTCTAAAATGTTTTACAATTTCAATCATTAATGGAAAAATAATTCTATTTAAAGTTATGGTTAATTAACTGAATCAGTAAGAGTCAATAATAAGATAAAATGATATGCTCTCTGCAATTATTTCTTTGATAAAGTGTATGAGACTTTGAATTATCATATTATCATATCTTTATCAGTTTTTAAATTAATTTATTAGTTAATTTGTTAAATAATTGTTTAAAATAGTAATTTTAATGTCTTTATTTCCTTAGTTTTTTTCTATGAATTGGAAATCTGTGTGACTTGATTTCATAATAACATGGTGTTTTAAAGATTAGTAAATTATCCCAATAAAACTATCCAAATTAAAGAAGAGTAATCTTATATAATCTACTTTTTTCTGTTAATGGTTACAGTTTCTAAACTTTTGTGATCTTGAGCTGGCTCTACAGTAATAATATTCAATTTATTTATATGTGAGGTTTAGGTTCAGACATCCAGATGATTATTTGCATGGTGCAAATGTTAAAATCACTTTTAAAGTTCATTCACTGCATTTTATATTATTAGACAATATTTAGTTTATAGTTGATTTGCATTATCATGGTACACTATGGCCAGACCATTGATGATGATTAGCATATATCAAGATTCTAGCATTATTTTTATGATAGATTCTTTAACTCTTAAATATGTGCATCCAGATGGTTATTATATATCATGTCATTAATATGGCATTGATTATTGATTTTTTTTTTTAAAAATCCAGCCATATGGATGACTGTTGATTATTCTTGTATAATGCTAATGATATTGTTGCTGGTATAACTTATTCTTAGAATAATGTTAGCTTGTAACTTATAATTATTATTATAAGTACTTATATTGTATTTGGTAATTCTCATTCTTTTTATAGTAATTCAGTTTATATTTGTGACAAAAGGGGATGATGATGATGATGTAATTACATTTCACCATATTCACCTCTCGTTCTGTACCAATCTTGTCATTAAAATACTTCCACAGAATATGTTTTATATAAATAGTTTAGAACATGATATTCCAGAAATGGTTTTCAAGTGAGTTAAAACCCTTAGTTCAGAATTATGGAAACTGTTAAATGTTCATTCTGCCATTAGTATGCTTGAATGCTACTTACTCTTCTGAGCAATTATTACGGAAATATGTCAGTTAAATATTTTATTATATGTAATTTTTAAGGACTTGAGCTATATTATGATTACGGAAATATATCAGTTAAATATTTTATTATATGTAATTTTTAAGGACTTGAGCTATATTATGATTCAATTTCTAAATGTCATTTCTTACTTGCAAACATATTAGATCTTAACAACAAAAAGAAATTGATTTCTTTCATTTATTAATCTTATCACTTCCTTTTTATATCCCCTTGAACATATATAAATCACTTAACATTAATTTTATTAAAGACTCTTAAATAAAACAGCCTGAAATAATTTTTTCTTTGTTTTATGAATCCCAATTATTTATATATCTTCTACTGATAGCAAAAGTAATTTGATTGGTTTAATTTAAGCAGTTAATTTCTTTGAAATGTTTCATCATGGTAAGTAACTGTCCTGAGAAATCAGTTGATTTATTCTAAGTGGTTTAATGTTCTGCTTGCATGTTAGCTTTTAAATTGTTGAAGAAAAGCTTACTTCTTTGATCAGTCAAAAGTCAAGTTGCTTAAGAATAGTTTAAAGGTTATGTAAAATATATTCTAGAAAATGTTAGTAATGAATAAGCAAATAGAATAAATATATCTTGCGATGACAACGATAAAACACCTTTTATATAATATTTAATTTTAATAATTACTCATGCCATGCTCAGTCTTATAAAGTGAATCAGTCATTTTAAAAGTTTAATTAAGAATAATTATTATTTCGAATAATTTGTAACTATAAAAAAAAAATGAGACAGCTGGATAAAAATCAATAGTATAAAAACTTCTTAAAGCAAAAATCTTTTTCACTGTAAAAAACAATTATAAAGAAAATCAACAGTTGATAAAGAAATCAATAAATTGCATTAAAATAAAATTACATTTTTAATTAAAAATATATTAGAATGCTGAGTCAAAATTTAAATTATTTTTGTTCTACTGTTCTTTATTAACTGTATAACAAAAATTGCTATCAAAAATAAACAATTTTTGTAATCTTTTTAATATTTATTTATGTACCGAAAGCAGAATTTCATGCGATGCGATGCATTATAGCTTCTCCTTTCTCGGAGTCAGTAATCTCTCAATCACTATGCCCAAGGAAAATTGTTGGCCGCCTTATATTCCCTTTCTATTCACCACCTTAATTTTTCTCATATTCTTCTCTGTCCTGCTCCATTATATTTCCACAACATTATCTTTGTCCAATTCCCTTATCTTTTTCCAAAACCAGCATAAAAACCAAGAACTCGCTTTCTATACAATCACTTTGTTTATATTTATTCTCCCGCATCTTCATTATTTGTATCCTTTCTGTTTGTAAGCATTTACTTTCAATTAACAGATGCCTAATATTTTCCATGCTTTCTTTATATAACTTGCAGACTAAATCATCCACATTTCTCTATTTATGTGTACATTCCCTTATTGCTAACGATCCTGTTGGAGACTTAAACAACATTCTATTTATTCTATACCAGGGCCATCTAGCATTCATTTAAAATCAATGCTTAGATGGCAATGTCTTTCAATTATTTATACTATTCAACTCAATGAGAGTCATTGGATAAGCACCCACAGATCTTCTACTTTTTCATTATTCAAGTTAATGACTTGAAAATTTTGAATGCATTTAGGTTTTGAGCCCAAACCAGATTTTATTCTTAAGTCAAAAACTGCATATTTTATTGATCATAGTTATATGCTAATATTAGACAACCATGAAAGTAGGATATACTGTACATCAAATAAAATGTAAAATCTGTAATAAAAAAAAGTTATCCTCTCTATTTATTCAATTTTAGAGAATCTATCACAACAAGATTAATCTAAGGACACTAAATTACTTTTATCTAGAAACCATGATTATTTAGGTTTTTAATAAATGGTTTTAGAATGGACTAATAAAATGAATTACTCCTTTGAATACAGATGCAAATAAAGTAAAAAAAAATCATGCAAAAACTTATTTTAAATAATATTCTCAGTACATGCTAATATTTATAAATATATCATTGGGTGACATACAAATTGATTTAAACAGATTTATCTAATATTTATTTTAAAAAAAATTTTAACACCATAAAATAATTTTATTATTTATTTTAAATACCTTCATGTTCAATAATACATTAGTATATTCGAATATTTATAACTTTTTTACGCTTATTAAGATAAAATGTATTAGAACACATTTAGGGGACAAAAAGATAAGATGAAATTTGCAAAGACATACAAATTAATCTGAGAATTATAAATACTTACATGTATTTGACATACTGCTTAGTCTGCTTATTTGATACCTTGGAAAGCTAGTTTGTAATTTCTTCTGCAGCAAATGTTTTTCCCCCTGAAAAACTTCAACTAGCCAAATTGTAGCTCTTCATTGATTTTATATTCAAGCATATTTTTTTTAATAAAGACTATTAATGTTTACTTTTTCACAGTGGCTTTGAGATAAACTTTGAAGTGTAAATGGAATCTGTCTTTCTTATGAAAGTAACACATTTTTTAAGAGTTATTTTATGCCTCAGTAACATAACAAAATTAAAAATATGATTCGGAAAGTATTTGTGTAATAGTTCTTAAAATTTAGTATGAGTAACAATTAATTCTAAAGAATTAATACCAAATATTCTATCAGTACATTTGGAATAGAACTTACTTTTAAATGCAAATATTATTTTAGCCTTGAAGCATACTAGATATTTATCTGCCCAAAATCTGTACTTAGAAGAGCTTAGATGATTTTTTTTTTACATTTTCTCTTCTAATTATAACATAATTCATACAATTGTATTGGGTGTGAATATAGCCAAATTTCTTTATAACAAGTTTTTATCCAAACAAAGAAAGTATGATGTTAAATATGTTGTATCATAATTTAATCACCATAAAGTATTTAATATTCACAAAATCATTACCATTATTGTTTATTATTTATACAAACATATAGATATCTAAAAAAATAATCAGGCTTTTAATGGTTTTGATGTAATTAGTTGTATATAGATTTTCAATGATAACATTTTACTGGGAGTTATTTGTTAGATATATTTGCATCTCATCTTCTAAAGACTATGAATACTTTAGCATATAACTACAAATATTGTTTAATATTCAGTAATGAATAGACATTTTAATTTCTCTGATCATTTTAAGTAATGTTGAAACATAAACACTAATAAAATGAATGCAAATAACTTTGTGGAAAAGAATTTTTAATAATATTGTTCTTTTATTAATACATCTTGGTATTCTAATAACTGAATATACTAATTTAGATCTCAAAATAAATTCACAGTTATGTGGTTTTCATTCACTTGAGAAACTATCTTTCCAAAAACACTTGTTTCATTAAACATTTTTACTATGAAAGATGAGTTTTATTATGAAAAATTATCTAACTCTTAAACATTAATACTTTTTAGTGACAATAATTATTCTTCATACATGTCTTGAAAAATTATTGTCAAATAAGTGCTACATATCACATACATGAAAATTATTATTATCACTATAATGGTGATGTATATCACTAAAAAGATCATATTTCAATTGATTGTTTTAGGATAATTATTTTTTTTATAAAAGATTCTTTCTTTTTTGAATAAATAATTTCTCAACACAAGTACTAAATTTAATGTAATAAAGAATGAGTATAACATTGGCCATAGGAAAAAAATATTTATTTTGTTTACATAATAAGGATTTTTATCTAGGATGAAGTTATTTCCAATGCATTGATTGTGCTTAATGACCATATTTGAAGTTGTGATATTGCTTCTAACATATATATATACTAAACATTTGTTTTTATTCCCTGCACATATAGAGCAATAATTGTGATTTTTTTTCTGGTCATGTTTATTTCTATATCATTGGTATGTAAGCTAACTTCTCTAACTCATAAACATCACATGACCACCACTTCCTATACTTGGGTATGACTGTTGTTAAAACAGGCAAAACTCACTATACATATTGCCACACATAACAAGCCTTCTGCATTCATTGGTTACTCTAGCTTGCTGTGTGTGGCAATACGTATAGTGAGTTTTTCCTGTTTCTCTAACTCATATTATTATATTATTTATTGATACTGATGCTTTTTGTTTTTAATAGTTCTATATTATAAGTTCATTAACATTTAAGAAGTTGGTAAAAAATGTATTAATTTTATTAGTATATTATTGTTGGGATATATTTTACTCATTAATTTATTAGCTTTTGATAAACAAAATTCTGGGAATAATAAAAGAAATCTCGTTAGAATAAAATCTTTGTAAACTAAAGTTAAAACTTATAATAAATTAATGTATATAATATAATTAGAATGAAAATGTTCAAAGATATACAATATATACTCTAAAGATATTCTATAATGACCTTGAGGATTATAATTATTAGTAACTTTTCTAATCCTCAGATTTGATTAAACCATAAAGCCATATTTGAAAAGTAAGCAATATTACTTTTGAAGGGGGAAAAACAACTAAATAAGTGAAAAAACTAAATTTTGTGTGAAACTATTTTAGAAAACGATTTTTCCTTAGCAAAACTTGAATTTTTTATTGCAACATATTTTTTAATTAAATTTATTAATTGAAAAAAATTAAAATTTTAGAAATTTTTTAAATATTTTTTGAACATTAGCATAAGCTTAGATCAGACTGATATATTTTATTTAAAAAGGCTTTTTTAATGGAGTTATGTTTTATTTTGTTTTAAATCCAACCTAGTTTGAATATAGACAGATCTCAAACATTGATATAATTTTTGTTACAATTGTTCTTTCAAAGTGCTTGTAGATAATGCATAATTGTGATATTGAGTAATAATTTTTGTATAGATTTATATTTATTAAGAGTGTTACATTATTAATCCTTTTCAAAAATCTGGGATGAAACTTTTAATTTTATTTTAAAAAATTAAACAAATTCCATTCTTTATTCATGTAATAAGTTAAGGCATCTAGTTATATATATATACAAAGAAATGCAATTGGATTTTTATATCAAATAAGTAAATTTTAATTCTGGTATGAAGTTTAGAATTTTCTTTTCTATATTTCATTGCCATAGAAACGTAACAATACTTTTCATTTTTGAATTAGTCTAAACTGTCAGATTCACATTTTCTAAATCTTGTCTAATTATAAAGGTATAATTCTTAGAACAAAAAAAAAATCAATTTAGTAAGAAAAATATCCAGTTTTATAAAGAAATAATAAAAATGAAGTTTAAGCATTTATTTTAGTTCACTTGTTTATAAAATTGTAAATGTAATTCAGACCATTAAGTCAAAAGAAAATATAAATTGATTTGATTAATTTGGTAATTTTAAAATTACTTGACATTTTAATGATATAAAGGGTTAATTAAATTTAATAATGGTGCCTTAAACTGTGATGCAAATTAACGCCATCAGTATCAAATGTTATTGCTTGGGTGCAGAAATCGTTTACTTAAAATAATTCAATCTTCTAAATAAGAATTTCAAATAGCTCCTTAATCCTATATTGTCAAAGCGTTGGTGGTCGAGAGGTCAGCATATCTGCATTAAAAGCAGTTGTCCTGGGTTAGCGGGTTCGCTTTCCGGCTGATGCCATGATACATGAAAAAAAAATTTTTTTCATCATTATTATTGTTATTTATTTACCAGAATTTTTTAGTGAAAAATGTTTAGTTTAGCTGATTTTTTTTTGTTGATTTGTGAATACAGTAATAAAAATTACGATTTAATAATGGATTTATAAACAAATACTCTTAAGGTTTACTAATACGCAAGGAAATCGAGTCATATATCACGTGACTACAAAAATAGCAGGAGTTAATAAAAGAGATTAAAGTAATTTAAAGAATGATATCTTGATTAAAAGATTGCAATAGAAGCAAACATATGTTGATAAATAAGTCAGAAGTTATATTCTACATCATTTCACTAAAGTAGTAACTAATCACAATAGCATAGTTATAATGAGCAAAGATGAACTAAGAATTACCAAAAAAAATGCCAATAACTCATACTTTGTCTATTAAAAACATAGGCGAAGCAATTATTTTATTCCTGAATAAAATAGCATCTAGATTTACTAGTTATTAAATAATATAATTTATAAATATAATTATATTTTTTTGTTAAATATATCTATCTTCCAGATTAACATTTGCATCAAAGTACATGTTTTCCACATAAATAAAAAAATCTATTGTGCTCCTAAATTTAAAAAGTAACAATTCGCTTTCAAGGTAGTTTTAAAAAGAAATTCACAATATAAACTTTATTGAGTTAGAGATTTCTATATTCATTTGTCAATTGATCATAAAAGAAAATAAAGTTATATTTTTTTATTCTGAAATCTTTCTGTCATGATATTTATCAATGTGAGAAACAATTTTAAAGACATTTTTCTGAAAGTTTGTGATGAAGGCCATTTTAGTATTAATTATATAATGGATTATTTCCATCATCTAAACACCTAAGAAATGTTGAAATTTCTATTCTGAAAAAATATTAAACATTGCTACCAACTCTTCTAATATTATTTTATTACATGTAATGACAGCCACTGGAGAAATCACTTAAAAATTGGCTCTAGAAGAAGCAGCAGAATCATAATGAAGAATTAAAAACACTTGAGAATACCAAAAATTGAAATTAAAAATTTTCTATGATGAAAAGAAAGTTATTAAATGTCTCAAGATAATCTACTGTAAAGTCAGTGTTACAGGTGTAATGGATACAATTAATTATAATAATAAAATGCAAGAGCTCCCCACAGCAGGCTAATACAAAATAATGGCAAAAAATCCAGTACTCAGTATGGAAATAAAACTGCAATATTACTCAGAAAGCATCACAGGTAATGCACTAATTCAGAAAAAGGAAATTAACATCATATTTCAGAAAAATTTCTCATCTTTATATCTAGCCAAAATTATAAGGACCACATCCATTAAGATCTATTAATAATTTTTAGAAATTTACCTTGACATTACATTTTGAGATTTCTTCTCAAAGTTCTTAGTCCTTTGGCATACAATGGGCAGTCCTTTATTAGAGATTCAAAGCATTTTGTATAATTAAGAATACAACAATTGAGAGAACTCACATATTGGTGTATTTTTGATGTGGAAAGTTTGTTCACAGCATCTACTGTAAGGAAGCAATTAAATGATGGTGATAGATTACAAATCAGACAATTCTCCCTATTGATAATTTAATGGAACTATTAACATTTTTATTAACAACAACATACTTCTAATGCAATATGTAATTCTTTCAAAAAAATCAAAGACTGGCTATAGACTAACTACTATCATTTCTGATTAGCAATGTTTATATGAAATAAGTTGAAACCATAGCTATATTTACCCAAAATTTGGCTTTGCTATGTTGATGATACATTTGTTGTATGACTGCAAGGTGAAACACTATTATAAACATTATGGCACACATCAATAACATATTCCCTTCAATTACATTTACAAGAAAATCAGAACAAAAACTCACACTCTTAAATATTCTTCTGTCAAGACTCCTTCATAACAATATCAGAACTACAATTAACAGGAAACCCAAACACACACTTGAAAGTACTTATCATATACATTCAATCATGTCAGGACCACAAAACTTGGAATTATACTATAATTATGGAACGGATTAAAAGAAATTTATTCAAAAATCAATGATTTGGAAAAATATAAGTTCTATATTGAATAAACTCTCATGTAGGATTGTTATCCATTAGATATCATTAAGAATACCTTAAAAAAAGAAACATCAAAAGAAAATCTTATTGGTACTGTAATGCATCCCTACGTACCAGGAGTTGCAGTCAAACTAAAGAAAATCTACAATGAATATAACATCAGAACAGTTTCCCAAAGCCATATCACATTATGAGAAACTAATAACTTAAACTTGGAATGCTGAAAAACAAAATTGATTTTGTAAAATACTGTATGAATGTATATTGATGAGACAAATCACCTCACTGAAAAGTAATTGAAAAAACACAAAGTGTTTGTTAGAAAAGAGAAAATAGACAGATCTAAATATTTGATTGGAAAAATACAAAAATATTGCACAGAGAGGAAAAAATATAATCCTATAAGTCAACCCAGTATGAAAATTCACAATGGCTGAAAGCTAATGATTAACCTTGCTCTTAAGAAAAAAGTGAACAAATTAGGAAGATGTTTAGAAATAATTGTATAAAACTTCTATTGACTGTTGTCTTTAGTGAACTGCTCAATTGATTAAAATATTATGTTGAAATTAAATATTCATAAATCTAAATATTCAGATTTGATTCACATGCTAATACAGTCACTGGTTCAACCAACTAAACCTGAAGAATATAGGAGAATAATACCACTTTAAACATTGTGTTATATAAACCTATGTGCTATTACTAATAGTTGAATGTATTTGGAAAGTTTGAATAAAATATTTTTTTCTTCTAAAAGACATTCAATATTTAATATTAGATAATGGAAATAGTTCAACATATAATTAATTTTAAATAGCAGTTACTCTTAAAATAAATAATTTATTTTTTAAACTTTAAGATTTTTGCATGATTTTCTCTTTTCTTATTATTCTTCACTAATATATATATATATATATATATATATATATATATATATATATATATATATATATATATATATATATAATATTTATAATTATTTTTGTAAATGTGTCACTATGAGTAATTCATATATAAGGAAACAATATTGCCATCACAGAAAATTTTAAATAACAACATTTTTATAAAATGAAAGTGATATAATAAACATCTTTTTTTTCCTCATGTATCATAGCATTGCCCAGGAAGTGAACCACTAACCCAGGACAACTGCTTGTAAGGCAGTTGTGCTGATCTCTTGACCACCAATGCTTGACTATAATAAACATCTTAAATCATAAGAATGGATAAACTCCCAAGAATATACAAAGTTCAATTATACAACAAGAATCATGGATTATAACACTTAAAAGTAAGCTTTATATAGTATTTGATTGAGAATAATGGAAAGTAATGATAATTTAAATATACATAAAGCAGTGATATTTTTCATCATTTTTTCTAGATGTTTATTAGATAACTCTTTAACATCATTATGTATCCTTTTTAGTGAATTGTATAATCTGCTTTGGAAATTTCATGTGAAAACTATATTAGTTGTATCTTTAAAAATTTATTTGCATTTGTGCAAGAATATTTATATTTTTATTTGGCTTATTTCTGTAACTCTTCCCAAAAGCATCTCCACATTTGAAGTTATGTGTTTCTAAATTTTATTTTAATACTTCTCTGTTTGATAAATTTCATCTTCCTTCTTTAATCACTGTTTGAATTTTTTTTTTTTTCTAAGGTTGGGTTTATCTGGGAAATGAATTTATATTTAAATAAAATCATCACTGATAATGTTTTAATTAAGATTTTTTATTTTAAATCTTTATATATAAGCATTTCATTAGAATCAAATTACAAATTTAATTGAACAGGATCTTAGGGTTTTGTTCTCCAATACTTTTCTTGCTAATACCAAATTACCTCTTAAATTTGGAGTTTTTAGATTTTTCAAATTAATTTACATATTGATCAAAATAAATAATTTTTATTAAAAATATTTCAACGTATAAATAATATTAATATCTTAAACCATAAGAAAGTTCATAAAATATAAAACAGATTTTATTATACCTAGATTCTTTTTGATGCTTTATTATAAGTGAAAAAAAAAACATAAAATACATTGATCTGTTTGAAAAGAAATAAAATCCCTCCAACTTATATGTTTTTTAAATCAAGAATACCATAACATACTTTTAGTAAAGCAAAATTGAATAACTGTTCATATATAAAATAATAAATTACCCATTAAAAATATACTATGGGTAATAATTTTAAATTATAATAACAGTAAATAATAAGCCCTGATAAGATCTAAATTAAGTAGAATTACTTTTAATTATACTGTAATGATTATCAACTAAAGTTATGCAGGCAAAAAAAAAGCAGATGTCAGGAGATTATCCAAGGATTGTGTATATGGATATTAGAAGATTTTCTATTTATTATACAATCTTAACATCGATTTATAAAAATCACCGTTTTAATTATTCTCCTTCTATGATTACTTTTGTATTAAACTGATTATTTATAGCAATTTTTACTGTTTGTATAAGTAATTGGTATTCTTTTAGTCTTTTTTTCCAAAGTGTATGTCAATTCCACCAGTGTATTAATTTTAGAATCCACATACAATTTGATTTTTAGAATTATTAATCAATCATTTACATTTGGAAGAACGTAAAATGAAACATTGTATTTATCATTAAATATTTTTTTAAAAAAAAACTGGATTGAATACTATTTTAAAATTATAATTTTCATAAAATTACAAATTTCATTTTTAATTATTTTTACTTATATTAATGCTATAAGATTTTTTATTAAATTTATTTAATGTAAGTAGAATTTGTCTTCTATCATGTCCTACATGTATAGGTACTTGAAAAATTAGTTTAATATTTTGAATTATATATATATAATTTAATATCTTGTATTATATATAATATTTTCACAGTTATATTATGGAGATAATTAATTTCTAAGGTTTAGATGAAATAACATTCATCTTTGTCAAGGTTAAGATCTTAATGAATAACTTTTACATTTTAAGTAATAACGAGATTGAGAGTGAAGTAAAAAACAATCATTCTTATATATATTTGATAGTTAGTTGTTCATTCAGAATAAGTGAATTAACAAAATTATTTTTACTAAAGTTTTACAATTAATTGATTTCAAATTGATTTTTAAAAAAAGAAATAAAATAAGTGACTTCCATAAGGCTGGAATATGTTATGCGTCATTGGGTTTATGTAAACCACCCAGTTTTTTCCAATATTTCAGTAGTCTCTGTCATCATTTTTCAATCACACTTTTACAAATTAGCTAGTACTGTATTTCAGTATTATCAAAGTCAAGTGTGTCATCTATTTCTAAAAAATGTGATGTAAAACCTTATGTAATCAACTTTTGATTGAAGGCATTTTAATGCTCCATAATTATGACACAAATATGTTTATTTGATTGACTCACATAACTTTTTGAACACTGTGAACATATTTTAAAAATACTTGGCTTTATGCTTACAATAAAAGTTACCAATTTTTTGCCTATCTTAATATTGAAATTAGGTAATTTTCTACTGCAACAATGCTGGAAGAAATGAGCATAATAATGTAAGAGTAAATCACTTACCAGTTCTCACTCCCCATGTCTTAGACATTGGCTATCACATAGATTTTTCCAAAATCAAACTCCTATATAATTGCAGTAACCAACAAAGAATATATTTGAATGAAACCAAAGTGTATTAATAAATATAATGAATCATCCAAACTATACAGAAATGTTTCATTACACACATCTTCACTACTTCAAGTATGATTCTCAAACTTTGTTTATTATTAGACAGGACATGAGCACAGACTTTCACATGACCCACTCTCCACACCATCTCATAACACTGATACACCTGAACACACATATGTCGAAAAGATAAATAATCACCAATATACGTATTTCATGCTAAACCAGCAATTATCAGTTGGTCCAGATTACCATCTCTACACATATATGCTACAAGTGCTCAGATATATATATATATATATATATATATATTAAGATAGCAAATCCTCTTACTTTAATGGACAGGCTTCAATGCACTCCAGACTCCAACTCTTCAACCATCCATCCAATTGAAAATCCAATGATGGAACGCTCAAAGGCCACCCTTAGGCCGAGATTGTTGTCACACCCATGTTGACCTAAACCAACTGATGATTGCTGGTTTAGCATGAAATACGTATATTTATCTTTTTGACATATGTGTGTTCAGGTGTATCAGTGTTATGAGATGGTGTGGAGAGTGGGTCATGTGAAAGTCTGTGCTCATGCCCTGTCTATTACACATATAGACACATGTATATATATATATATATATATATATAAGCCTGTGTATTTCATCTATTACATATTAGAGATGTCTGCCTATCCTTTATATAATGGATTATGTCCTGTACATGAGGGGTCAGATTGACCTTTAGGTCAACATGGGTGTGACAACAATCTCAGCCTAAGGGTGGCCTTTGAGTGTTCCATCATCAGATTTTCAATTGGATGGACGGTTGAAGAGTTGGAGTCTGGAGTGCATTGAAGCCTGTCCATTAAAGTAGGAGGATTTGCTATCTTAATATATATCTGAGCACTTGTAGCATATATGTGTAGAGATGGTAATCTGGACCAACTGATGATTGCTGGTTTAGCATGAAATATGTATATTGGTGATTATTTATCTTTTTGACATATGTGTGTTCAGATATATCAGTGTTATGAGATGGTGTGGAGAGTGGGTCATGTGAAAGTCTGTGCTCGTGCCCTGTCTATTACATATATAGACACAGGTATATATATATAAGCCTGTGTATTTCATCCATTTGTTTATTATTATTTTTATTGTGATTGAATAAAAACAGTCTTTAACCATTCTATTTTGTTCTGCTTTTTTTTTAGAATTCATAGTTATTTTTTTACAATTTTCTATATTTTTGCAATAAATGCTTAAGGACATTTGTATTCAGTTGAAGGCAACATTATTTGCCAAAATACTGGTAATAATATATTTTAATATTCTATTAAGTTGTTGCTAAAATCTTATATGAATTACAATATTTTTTTACCTATGGAAATATTCCAATATATATATATATATATATATATATATATATATATATATATATATATATATATATATATATATATATATATATATATACTGCAAGGAAATCAAGTCATACATCACATGACTTAATTTCATAAGCTTGCACTACAAATGTTATATAATGAGCATGCTAATAGCTCGTAATAAGCTTTTCTGAATATCTCAATCATCAGACTGGTTTTTAGTTCTGGCTGTCATTCGTGAGGTACTAGGATATTTAGACATTAGATTTAAAAATACCAGGCCAAGGCCCAGTATTTATATAATAGTTAATTATTAAGTAGAAAATCTGAAATTTATAGACCCATATTTCTTCAAATCCAGCTATCTAACTTAAATAGCCATCTGAGACTGAACTAAATTCAGATACACCATATATTACTAGCTTAGCAATATAAAATTTGCCAAAACCTCAAGAGCAAAACAACAACCAGGAAATCAATTCATACGTCAGGTGACTTAATTTAATAAGCTTGTACTACAAATGTTATATAATGAGCGTACTAATAGCTCTTATCAAGCTTTTCTGAATATTCCTATACACAGGCCAGTTTCTAGCTCTGTCTGTTGTCAGTGAGGTGTTAGGATACTCAGGCATTAGATTTAAAAATACCAGGTCAAGTCCCAGCATTTATCTAATAATTAACTATTAATAGAAAATCTGAAATTTTTAGATATCCATATGTCTTCAAATCCAACTATCTAACTTAAATAGCGATATGGGACTAACTAAATTCAGATACACCATATGTTAATATATCATGTATTAATATCAAGAGCTAGAAAACAATCTTAGAAAAGCTTGTTAAGAGTTATTAGCATGTTCATTATATAACATTGTAGTACAAGTTTATTAAATTAAGTCACATAATGTATGACTTGATTTCCTTGCAATTATTGTTTTACACTTAAGGCTTTGATATTTGCTAAAGCTATGAATATATTATGTATCTGAACTTAGTTCAGTCCCATATAGCTATTTAAGATAGATAGCTAGATTTGAAGACATATAGATGTCTGAAAAAATTTCAGATTTTTCTACTTAATAGTTAACTATTAGATAAATGCTGGGGTTTGATGTGGTATTTTTAAATCTCATGCCTGAATATCCTAACACTTTCCTGATGATAATCAAAGCTGAAAACCAGTCTGAGGATAGGGATATTTGAAAAAGCCTGTTAAAAGCTATTAGCATACTCATTATACTATATATATATATATATATATATATATATATATATATCAATTAGAATTATATATATATAATTGATGCAGATGAGTATTTTTTTAATAATATCTATGAACTTTTTGTTTTGGTTATACAGACTTTGATAGATGTATTTGATTTCTTCACTTTTTTTGTAGGTTTGGGATTATATTTCTAATTCATATTCCACATAACTATCATATAAGATTATTTTTTTTAAAAAAAATAAGCTGCTTTGTTTCTAATAATAATTCAAAATAAACAGTTGTCATCTCTTTTTTTTTCTTCTATGAAGAAACTCTATGAGGGAACTATAAATAACTATATTTATCCCAATGAGCTATTTTTAATGAAAACATTTTAAAACTATAATTACTTATTTTCAGTCCTTAATGTCAGTTTGCCATGATGCAAACCACTGAAGGACTTTTATACTTTATGCAAAGATGCTTTACTATTATGATGCTGATGTTAGCAATTTAAACAATATATTTTATAAAGCATGGTTTGAACTAGAATGTTAAATGCAAATTTAAAATTTTTAAAATAATGAATGCAATTTAGATGTTTGGTAAGTGACATCAAAACTAAATTTAAAACTGGATGTTAAGAAATTCTTTATGGGAACAAATTATAAGTCAGGAATAATTACCATTTAACTGGCTTTGTTTTTTTTCTTTTGTATTTCACTCATTGTATTGGTGGAATAAGATATTTAATAGAGACATAAGTTCAAGTCCTCCAAACGTTTAAATTGAATACAGAATATGATTTGACAAATAATTGAAGTAAGTAGAGATTTTATGCGTGATTTATTAAAAAAAAATCCAATTCTTCATGGATAACTTACAGATGTAAAGTATTTTAAAATATGAAATGTGTGGAATGATCTCATATATAACTTTTGTCCTTTAGTTATTATACCTGTAACAGAAGTCGTGCAAAATATTAGTCCAGTAGGAATATTAAATTTTTTCATTGTCTTGAGAACTAAAGATTCCTGTCTAGAAGTATATACTGATGTCAAACGACACACGACCTCCCAAGTTATTAACCATTTGATTATTTAATTTGATTAATTTAAAATTACTTTAAAAATTCTTTGGTAGAAAAATAAATGGTGGGTATTATTAAAATGAGGAAATAAATAAGGCTATCTTATTTAATTTGTGTAAAATTTGTTAAAAAATAGCGTTAGATTAATAAGAAGATAAATATCATTGATTATGAAAAAAAATGAATATATTAACCCTTCATTGCCGTAGACTTTGGAATATAGGATTTCAGTTTATTTTTATATATTTAAAATGATTCACTTTTAAAATTATTCAAATGTTCGTCAAGTTGTTTATATATTTTTTAGTATAATAAATATATTTAATTTTTAATTTAAAAAAAAAAAGCAAATTAAATAGTTATATATTTATGTGTAATTATTTGGCTATTAAGACTTCGTTACAGACTTTCAGTTAAACTATTTATAATTTGATAATTGTCAACAAAGTCTCTTATTATTTATAAAATATATGGCTTAAAGACACTATGTTAATGAGATCATGTGATTCATTTAATATTGATGAGACAATTGCTTGAATAAATCAAACAATTTGGCCACAAAGATTGCAGGAACGTAATTACAGTTTTCATTTTTGTTTTACTTTAAGGCATTTTTAAAACTTTTCATAGTAAACACATATATAAGTTTTAAAGAACTACTGTATCAACTAGAAAGTAAATAGCTCATAGCTATTATTTATAAAATGAATTAAATGTGTATAGAATCATTCCTTGTGGTTATCTATTTGTGTAAATACACTTGAAAGCCACTTAGGTGCGACTAAAAAAATGAAAAAAACATGTACAGCGGGAAGTATTGTTTAGCAGATTACTAACGAAGTAATTCAATTAGATTAAAAATTTGCTTTCATATTTTATTGACAATTTAAATAATTATAATTTCATTAATAATTTACTCAATTCAATAATGTATAATTATAAAATTACTTGCTTTATATATATAACTAGATCCATTCATAAATATTGAAGACAATAGTAATACAATTTTGGAAGCTTGTGTGATTATATACTGAAACGGTATTCCTTATCTATCATATCGTTTTACCTACTGTGTTCCATAGTAGTATATTTTTCCTAGTTTAACCCCCACCCCACCTCCAAGGTGGCGTATATTAACTAAAAGAGCTTAATAAAAAGGTATAATAGTACATATATTCGTGTAAGTGCATATATTTTATAAATGCGTACTTCCATGATTAACCAAAAATAACGTAATAAAAGGTATAATAATGTATGGGCGTATATCTTATAAATGTGTACTTCAAATAATGTTAACTAATCTCTATAAATAAGTCAAACATAATTCTAAAATTTAGGGTAATAAATTTACAGGTTGCTAGTATATGAATTTTCATATATACTTATATATGAAAGAAGCTTGCAAGGTTATAGACTTCAAACCTTGTTATTTTTTTACATTTTATTTATTTCTAGAAGATGATAAATCTCTTATACTAATTAGCTCTCTTTGCCTAAAAGTTATAATTTCTAAGATGACAGAATGTTTATGAAGTTAAAATCTGTTTTTGCAAAGTAGTTTATTTCTTGGAAATTAGCTGATCACACCTAGATTAAAATTTGTAAAAACAAGAGTAAACTTAAAAGTAATTAAATATAGTTTTGTAACAAATAGAAAGCTAGATAAATGATGCTATTTTTTTCAATTACTTATTTTCCTCAATTACTGAGGTAATAAATTTTGTTTGTAAAGCTTAGAACACACATGCAAAATAAAGATTAAAAATTTGTCTCAACTTGTAAACAAATCCTCATGTTTTGTAGGGGAAGAGTGGATTATTATAAAAATCTCTGATTTGAATTAAAAGAGGTCACTATATAATTTTAACTTGTAATTCTGTTGGGAGCTATGCCCACCCACACAATGAAGGACCAAGGCTAGAAAGGCTACCTTTTGCTGTCTGCCCTTATAGGAGACAAGTTAGCAGTGATTGGAAAAGTTCAAACAAGCAGCCTTCCCAGAAAGTAAAGATGAACCAGACCAGCCAAGAATAGCAGTGCTGAATGCCATGGAAAGAAGATGCCTCAGCAGAAAAGATTGGTAAAATAATCCACAGAGCTCTGTAATAAAATCTCATTATGAATTTCTTAAACAATTCTAAGCTAGCTGTATATAAATATGCACAAACTTTTCATTTAAACTTTCTCTATCAAATAAATTCTGTAATCAAGCTAAATTGTAACTAATTTCCCAAAATAATTTAAGAATAACTACTTTGTAAAACTTGCCTAACTCTTTAAAGTAAAATAACTTAATAATGTAACTCTTGTTAAATTTAAATTATACTCTAAATATATTTCTATCTGCAGTTATGCTTTTTTAAATTTATTATTTTTTTATGAATTTATGCTGTGACTTATTCAGAATAGAGATTGATACTCAGATTCTGTAGTGGAGGTATGCAAGAGATGATTAGAAGCTCTTCATAAATAACATATGTGTCCAAGCACACACACAATCTTTCATCTGAAAATCTATCATATTTAATAAAATAGCTACTATGTATTAGCTGATTAATTAGGTTTGCTTATTATTAAAAAAATACCTAGTTGATTAATGCAAGAGAGGTATTTTAAAGTATATTTGAATTAAATAAGTCCTTATTATGCTTTATTCCTCCCTAAAATTATAGTACGAACTATAAAGATTAATTATAAGCTAGATCATGTAATTAACCCATTTTAGCATGTTTGGGTATGCTAAACTATGAACTAATATACAATGGTTTAGTGACAAGAATAGGTTTAGGGCCTTTTAGATTTAATAATAATTGATGATCATTAGTGTGGTGAATGTGTTCTTTATAAAGCACACATATGTGCCTTGCTATATACATATTGTATTAAATGGAATTTGGTTTAAGGCCATTCCATATTCTTGTTCTGATAGCTTTCCTTAGAACTGGAACATGAGGGCCCATATTATTTATGTTTCAAGCTAATCAGACCTCCAAAATAAAATGTTCTCTTATCATAGCAAGTTGTATGGTCCACGGGAACCAATCATTGAGTTGATAGATCCCATGAGTAAACACACATTTGAGACACCATTTTATTTTGGTTAATATAGCACCATAGTATCAGAAACTTCACTATAACAGATCCCAGTTCATTCCACCATTAATATTAATAAATTCAACTTTGATTTGAATGCACGATCTAGTTATGTAATAATAATCTGTATAGAGAGCTAATTTAGGCCAGATTCAGGGTACCTAGAGTAATTATAATTATTAATTGTCTCTCTTGCAAGTTAACTGTTCACAAATCTTATAGGCATCTCATAGCATGAATTAGGCATAATTAAAACCATAGATTATAATGTAATAAAGTTGTTAAAGAAAATAAGTTCCAATTTAATTGTCCAAATGCATAAGGTGAGTTTCCGTAACTCACTTACTCATCTAATTGTAACACCTGTGGTGAATTCCAATGCACAGAGGGATAGCTGTCTTAATGATAGATTTATTTAATTAAAGATATAAAATATAATATTGTTTAATGTATTTTTTCATAATTCATTTCAATCCATTTAAATCATTAATTCTAGTTTATTTAAATGAATTATGTAACTATGCATTATCATTCTGGGTTGATTTGTTGAATGATTAATTATCTCATAAGCCATAGATGTGTGTTTAGTTGAGTCATAGCTATAAGTGTTAATTCATCCATGAATCTTTTGTTCCACCCTTTGCTACTGCTGGCACATGAATATATGTCATTCATAGGGTAGAACATCACAGTGCATTGGTGAAAGAGCTAAGGTGCAATCTGATTCAAGGTCGCAAACCCTCATCTAGATCAGCTTTGAGGAATTTGTCAAAACTCTGGATTTTGTAGCATGAATGTACAAATATGACCGTTACAATACATAACATATTTTTCAAAAATATATTAACATTTTAGTAACCAATATATTTTACACTAATAGGTTGTACAAAATAGATAAGTTTCTTTCAAATCAGAACTTGATTACTTTATAAAGTGCAGTTTACAATGTGTTGTGAAACTAGAAAGCATATCACTAGTCTTTCCACACTGTTTATAGTATTATATAATGCAGTGAGGAAAATTTAGGCTATTTGAAGTCAAGTTTAATAAACCTAACATTGTTGTTGTTTTTTTTTTAAAAAAGGAAAAAAAAAACAAAAAAACCACTTTAAATAGAGAATTATGTTGTAAGAAATTAAGATACTCTAGCTTACTAAAACTATTATAATTTGTTAAGATGACATATTATTTAGGATATAAATAGAAAATTTACTAAATAGTCTATTTTCATAAAATATAGATTTAATTAAAGAAGATTTAAACACAAAATTTCAAGCTCCTTTTAGTCATCTATTCTATTTTATATAACTGATGTACATGAGAAAAAGCTAAATAATATCCAATATACATATTTTGTGCTAAACTAGCATATAAGTTGGTCAGCGTCATCATCTCCCACATATATATAATCAGTGCTCGGTTTATATTATGATAGTAAATCTACAAACTGTAATGGATAAGTTCCAATTCTTTCCATTGATGCTGAAATGCTCAAAGCCATTGCTAATGCCAATATTTATTGTCAAACCCATGTTGACTTTAAGTCACTCTGTCACTTCTTATGTAGGACCTTAATATGCCCATTTGCATGCACAGAAGAAGTATGGTTAGAATAATGGCTGAATTTATAATATATGAATACAAATATATTGTAGATGTAATTAAACATAGATTGTAGAGATTAAAATGAAAATCTAATCAGAATAAAAAAAACCCTTTTGCTTTACAGTGAATCTTTTTATTAAATAATTTTTGTACAGCAGCTTAATTTAGTTTAAAGCAGCTATATACTCTTTTATATTATTTTAGAAATAAATCACACACAAAAAAGATTTAATTTAACAACAGGTTATTATTCTGAATACATAATATTGGTAATTTGTTAGTCTTTCAATTAATGACTTGCTAGTTAACTTCCATAAGTCTTAATTATGCAAGCATAGTTCTTTATAGTATTGAATCGTATTGTGGCATTTATTATACAGCCCTTTATTTTAATCTATTAATTCTTTTTTGTAAACTTTTTTACCACAGTGATCTCTTCAGCATATTTCACTGCTCATGGACTGATGATTTCATAAGCATTTTACTAATCACATTACATTTAGTACTGAACTGTTGTCTGGCTATGTTTTAATGTTGTGCTGATATTTTAGATTGTTTTGTTTTTTATATCTAATTTGTATAAAAATAATTTTATTATTACCTCTATGTAAATTAGCATATCCAGGTCATTTTGGTATATTGTATAACTTAACTTTTTATATATTTTAATTATTTCTGAAGTGACTTTTAAGGTTTTTTATATTCATTCATTTTATATATACATACATGTAACATCATCATCATCATCATCATCATTATTATTATTATTATTATTATTATTATCGTTGTTGTTGTTGTTGTTGTTGTTATTATTATTACACACTTTAGTCAATATACAGCAATACCTCCCCTCTTCCTTCTAAAAATAAAGATGGTATTCACTCACAAACATAATCTTCCAATTTTCCAGGCCTTCTTCAAAGTTTAGCCCTTCTTGATGGTAGTACAAATCTTGCTGCTTCAATAAGTACTTCATTATTTGATAAAGTAGAAGATGGTTCCTTAGACTGGAAGATTTTTCCTCATTATGTTTTTCTGTAATAGTAAATGCATCTGTTTTAATATTCTTATTATTTCCTAGATAATCTTCTACATGAGCAGTAAGTAGATGAACTTGTAATCATATTTATTATCTTTATCAGCAATAAAACTTTTTTTAAATGGTTAATGTGCCATATTACTTTTCTACTGTCTTCCATTTTAATATTGCATATTTTCTTAGACAGTTAACAAATTATAATTCCCAGTCCATTTTTCCCTCCGAATATATCTTATGCTGACAATCTGTCCTATATTAAACATAATATTATCAGATTTTCTTTCCTTCCCTTTGACTTATTTGGATTCAACACAGAATTATGTGTTCTATCATGGTGTGTCATTAATAATCCCACTGGGATTATTTTTGGTTACTGAACTTGTTCTGAAGTGTTGATAAAACATTGTTGTCAGCACTTTGCAAATCTCAACCTATTCCTCTCTATTCAGTGTGCACTTTAGATATTTAACAGTCTTTTCTTTTAATCCATTTGACTCAGGATGGAATAAAGGTGTTAAAATATGCCTTATCCCTTCTGACTGAAAAAATCTTTTAATTGAACTGAAATATAATTTTGCACTGTTGTCAGTAATTATAAGCTCATGATGCTGCAAGTTTGCCTTTCAGGAAGCTTTCAAAAATGTTCAGTAAATCAAAAAGGCTTGTAATTGTTTAATATTTGCTAGCTTTGGGGAATTCTGAACTGCAGCGACCTTTATTGGATAAGAATTTTACCATTATCCATTGCAGTCTGTCCCAGAAATTTTTAATTTCTTTTGCTGATAAAATACACTTTGAAACATTGAGCCTAGCTTTGAATTTATTTAATTTTTCACACAAAATGTTTGTTCATTTACACAATTGAATTTCACTTTCAGAAACTTCTCATATGGAATATCTTCCAACATTTTCAAGGTACAGAGATGATTTGCTTGCTATATTACATCCTTTCTTTTTTAAATTTAAATTCTGTCAATTGTGTTAACACTCATTATATTATTTTGGAAATAATACACACACAAAGTTTAATTTACAACACATTATTGCTCTGAATATATAATATTAGTAGCTTGTTAGGCTTTCAACTAGACACTGGTTGACTTCCATAAATTTAATCACTCTTAATGATGCATGTACATTTTTATAGTATTTCATAACATTTCTTACTCAATAGATTATTTTACTCTGTTAACTCTTTGTCATTTAGACAGGCAAAACTCTCCATACCATAGTGCCATTCAGTGAAATTTAGAGTAATCAATGGATGCCCAAAGACTTGTGCATAAAATCCTTATATAGTGCCTACTCATACAATATTCCCAGTCTAGTTTATAGCTTGTGACTTTCATCAGTGAGGAGCCTTGGATCTGAATGCAAGCATAAGAAATGATCATATGATGTGATCTTTGTCATTCATCTTTCATGACAAAAGATCTCTTCAGCATATTTCACTTCTGCTAGTTTTGCAAATGTCTTATTGTTTGCATTCCACTTTGCACTAAAGTCACTATGTTCTTAATATTCTGCTGACATTTTAAGTAGTACATTTTGTTTCTTAGATCTATTTTGCATAAAACAGTTTCATTGTTATCTCCATGTAAATTAGCATATCCAGGGCATTTTAGTATTTGCATAACTTAATTTATGCATTTTAATTATTTTTATAGTGACATTTAATGTATTTTATATTGACTAGTTTTCAGGCACACAAATATAACTATTATAATTATTATCATCATCATCATCATCATTATTAATATTATTATTATTGTTATTATTATTATTATTATTATTATTATTGTTGTTTTTGTTGTTGTTATTATTATTATTATTATTATTATTATTATTATTATTATTATTATTATTATTATTATTATTATTATTATTATTATTATTATTATTATTAAGTTTCAACAATAGTAAACTTTATTGATCCAATAGTTACATAGTATTATAATGCCATAGCAAGATACATGTTGAATCTTATTATTGTTAGTTCAATTTCAAGTCTACAATATTCATTTTTTTAAAAGTACATATCTGTATGGGTAATTTTACATGATTCTATCCACTTTATCAATGTTAATTAATCATATTATTGTCCAATAGAAGCATAATCAGGACCATGCTTTCTTTAATTTTGTTTTTTATAGCTTTGCTATTTGCCTGAGCAGGGACCAAGTAGCTGCATAAATATTCGGGCTGGCGATCTGCTTGTCTCTAACTTGAATTTTATTCAACTTATTTTCAAATGTGGCTGGATGCCTTATGGGGTTATTACCCAATATGAATACACACCTAGTGCACCAAAGTGCATATAAAACAAACGTTGAGGCCCTTATGGCTGATATAGACCTACCTTTGTAATTTGATATAATTTGCATCATTGTAGTATTTTTTTCCTGTATTTGCCCTGCAAAATGCATCTAGTCTGCTCCAAGGCCTTGCAGTTGAAAATTATATGCTGTAAAGTCTCCTCAGCCATATGGCAAAGGCCACAGAATGGATCAACTGACCTGTACATTCTTCTGTGATGTAAAAAATACTTAGTAGGTAAAGCATTCAAATTCATCTTGATTATAAAATCTAGAAACTTAGGTTCTAGTTGCCATTTTTTGTATTGCTTGATCAGATATTTGTTTCCTATTTCTAGTATTGATGGGATCTCCTCATTATAATTATTTTGATGTATAAACTTATATATTTCCCAATATTTATATTTTTGGTCCAATTGATCTGGAATTGTTCTTTCTCTCCTGTATTGGTAGATGGTGATTGCCAAAAAACAATCTTTTGGAGGAGGTCTATCTGTAGGTATTATCTGCTCTAGGTATCTTAATTTCGGAAATTGAGTGAGTATAGCAATTATAGCATTCATTGTTTTGAATGTTTGAAATGTTTGTAAGCTATGCAATCCCAGTCCATTTGCTATAAGAGGGCAATTCAGTTTTACCAATGAAATTGCCACCATCTTTTTCCCCCAGATGAGCTTGCAACATATGGAATTAATGCATGCCATAATTTTTTTTGAAAATTCAACTACAGGCATGTAATATGTTATCTTGGTTATTATAAGTTTGTTAATCAGTTGCACCTTTGCATATGTGGACAAATATGCCTTTGAGAGTGATTCAGCTATGCTTTTGACTTCCTCTTTGAGCTTGGCTTGGATCTGACATCTCATTCCAGCGGTTCCTAGAAAAAAAGGAAAGCCTAGGAATGGAGCTGGTTTTGCTAGATACATCAGTCCACATGGCTTTCCGGTGAGTAGCGTCTAGGCCGCAGACTTTTCTGGGTTTATGCTCAATCCATATTGCTTTGAGAATTGTTCAAGTACTGCCTGAAGCTGTGGTATTTGCTTCTTTGATGTCAAAAAGACTGTGATATCGTCCATGTATGTGAGACATACAATCTTCTGTGTTGTACCAGGTATTTGAAATCCAATGAATGTGCTATTGATTTTTTCAATAAGAGGATTGATATAATAAATAAACATTAATGCACTCAGAGGAGACCCTTGTGGTAGTGATTGTTTTGGGATGAATGAAGGTGAATTTCAGCCATTCATAGTAACATACAGTTCTCTGCTCAGTATCAAGTTTGCAGTCAAATATAGCAGACCTTTGGGTATTTTAGTCTGCTGAGCATTATTATTATTATTATTATTATTATTATTATTATTATTATTATTATTATTATTATTATTATTATTATTATTGTAACAAGCACAGACGTTCGTTACATTGTTTTTTTATTTATTTATTAAACATGAAAGTAAATTAAAAAGTTCGCATTTAAAAATTTTCTTTAAGAATTAAAAATTGAAATTAAATATCATCTTAAACTATTATATATTAAATCGCACAGATAAAAAAAAATTATTAAAATAAAACTGTATTAAAAATAGAAAAGGTATCTTAAAACAAAAACTTAAAAAGATTTAGAGATAAAAATATATCTTTGATTTGGAAAACAGGTTAATTAAAGAGAAATGGAAATGATTGTTAATTAGTTAAATGTAAACCAGCCTTGGGCATTTAAATGTAAAAACATTGGTCAGAGAGGAAAACAATAGAAACTTTTAGCAAATGAAATAAATCCATTGGGAAATCGGACCTCAACGAAAAGGATCATCGCATCGATGACGTAATGTAAATGCAATCCTTCAAATGAATATAAAAGGACATGGTTGAAAATTATTAGGGATTGATTATTGATTATTACAATGTGACTATATGTAGTACTACGGAGTTGGAGGTGATGGAATTGACAGACGCACTGTCAATTCTGTCAGCTGTTAAAGAAAGAAAGAGAAATGAACTATCGTTTTTCTACATTGAGGACCAGTTAAAACAAAAACCTCCGGATGGATAAATAAATCGGCCAACAGAATATCAATCTTAGGACGGCATGGGAATTTACGTTCATGGCAAGCAACGGATAAGGTTGGACGTTTTAAAAATCATAAGAACTTTATATTCACTTGAAACAATAAGAACTCTAAATTTTAAAACTTTTTAGTAAATAATGCAATAGAATCCTATCTGACCAAACTAAATTCTTTATTAATAGTGTTATTTGATGTATTTTTTTTCTTATTTATGTAAAATCATTTCCATTTATTTATTTTTTATTCTTTAAGTTTTTATCATGATTTTTTTTGTTTTTCGTTAAATTAATTATATAAATATTAAACTTAAGTCGGGCATGAATGGCTGTATAGATTTGTAAAGTTATATTAGGGGAGGGTAATCTTAGGTTATTTGTTTCGTGGTTAATTTGGGTCAATGGATTGGATATATTGGTGTGATTAGTAGATGTAATATTGATTCGCTACAGGCAGAATCGCTTCATACGCCGCACACTTCCGTTTGCCTATGGAAGGAATTATAAGTCGGATACCGCAGTTCCTTTCTATGGAGTTTTTTGTTTTATTGCTCTTCTTTGCAGATAGATGTAATATTCCTATCTCATAAGAGGCAATTTCTTCTCTTAACCTTTTGTGCTGCCGTATTTTATTACATTGAATACATCGATATATCAGATGAATTGATGCCAGTTTGACTACGAATTTTAGCCTAAGGTTAAATAGGGATAGAATGTTTATTTTCAAAAGCAAATTTATGTGGTCTATTCATACTCGACCCTAAATAAAAATGCATTAAATTTAAGTTGTTTATAGATGCTTGCATGGATTGTTTATTGGTTAACTATGTTTTGCGTTTCCATATTTGATCAAAATATATAGACATTCGATAAATAATGATACCTTACGGTGAGTATCTAAAATGTATTTATTTGGATGTCTTTTAAGTTATTGGTGACAATGCAAGTATCTTATGGTGAATACTATTGGGTTACATATAAATTTCCCTCCGCAATTGTCAGTAATCAATAATTTTGTATTTTGATCGTTTATGTTTACTTTGAAATGTTTTTGACCGTGAAATCTATGTAACCGATCTATATTCAACATTATAAACAAGCTTTCATAAATTTATCTGTGCGAACTTAATTAAAATGTAAAATTAGAATATAATAGTAATTAAATGTAAATTAAAGTCAAAAATCAAAGTTAAAATAATGTTAAATGTTAAAATGTAAAACTAATACTAAAATAATTTTAAATCTTATATATATGTGCATAAATAAATGTTTGTATGCTAATTACTGGCAGTGGCTTATTTTGTTTATTTTTTAATGTTGAAATCTAATTAGATAAGATATGATATTATTAAATCTCTGCTACTCCCTGAGCTAGTGACATGGGCTAACGACCGGAACCAAAATATTTTTAAAAAAAATTTTTTTTTTGACTTACGTATCTGCCTACTTTATAAATTTTTCTAGGTTCAAATGCCTAGATGGCGCCCCGTAGTGCAGATTACGTTAAGTGATATTCTCCGGATCGTTACATTATTATTATTATTATTATTATTATTATTATTATTATTATTATTATTATTATTATTATTATTATTATTATTATTATTATTATTATTATTATTATTATTATTATTATTATTATTATTATTATTATTATTATTATTATTATTATTATTATTATTATTATTATTATTATTATTATTATTATTATTATTATTATTATACTACTACTACTACTACTACTACTACTACTACTCTTTAGTCATTACACAGCAATGTTGTTATTTCATAAAGTGCACAAAGAATGACAATATTATTCTGATTATATGACTTTAAATTAAAAGTCTATGCCTAAGTTGATGCTGCTGTCACTATATTTTAATCATTGCTACACTTTTAACGATCTATTATTAGTGTATCCAATTTTTACATCTGTAAGTTTTAGCAAAAATTACATAGTTTGTAAAAATTAGAGAATTATTCTTAGAAATATAAATTTTTATATTTAAATTTTTTAAAAGCATTCCCCTTAGTTTTGTCAAGTGCCTACCATTGACATTGTATCATCTAGTTTATGTAAACAAGTTTTTCTATATTCTACTTTAACTGTGTATTTTACTTTTTGGATCAATCAAGCCTATGTTTAATCCTTTTTTAATACCTTTTGACTTTTCCAACTTAATATTTAAATTGACAACTGAAAACTCTGAGTTAAAACAGACTTCAAATTCTTTATGTAATTTTCAGATTGCTGATGAAAACAACAAACAAACAAACAAAAAAAAAAGAAAATAATCATATGGTATTTTCTGTTTCATACTTACAATATATTATATTAAATTTAAGAAACATGGTTAATAATTTAAGACCATAAGAGATATTTAGCATTAAGGTTTAAAAGCAGAACCAGATTACAAAATCCAATTTCACAAATGCAAATAAGCTAATGCAGAGGGAGCGGGAGGCAAATTTGTCTATGCTTATTTTATAATAACTATAATAAACATATAATTAGCTTATTTTAAAAAAAATAAAACCATAATTTTATAAATCCCCCACCCTTCCAATGAAGAGAAAATTTAATATAGCATAACTTCATTGTATTTATATATCAGACTATTTCCATTATCTAGTATGAGTATTGAATGTATTTAGAAAATGTATATTTAAATATTCCAAATACATTTAACTGTTAGTATGCACAGCATTTCAAAAGAGGTATTCTCTCCTCTTCTTCAGCTGTTCTATTCTAACCAATAACAGTATTAGCATGGAATTGACAGTACTAACATGGGAATCAAATTGGAACCCTTAGATTCTGGAGTATTGAATTTTAAGATAACACTATAACCAACTAAGCTATCCTACGAAAGGCAATAGTCAGTAGAAATGTCATAAACTAATCTATGAAGTTTCTCCTGAATTCTCCACTTAGCCTATACATCTAACCACACCAGAAACACAAAATATGAAGTTATACTATCACTGTGGAACAGAGCAGAAGAAGTTTGTTTAGAAACCAGCAATTTTCAAAAAGAAAAGATTTATATAGAACAAACTCTTATAAAAAATGGTTATCCATTTGCTGTTATTAAGAAAACTTTAAATAGATAACAAAAAGAACCATAAAAAACAATTATTGTTACTATAATGTACCCATATATTCCAAAAATAGCAGACAAATTAAGGAAAATATGCAATCAGTATAACACCAGAACAGTTTTCCAGAGCCATACCACACTATGAAGAATTCTAATATCTACAAAGCCTAAACTTGAAATGCTGAAAAAAAAACCTGCATTTATGAAATACCATGTGAGGGTGGTGGAACCTATATTGATGAGACCAGTTATCCCATTGAAAAGCACTTGCAAGAACACAAAATGATGAGCAGAATAAAGAAAACAGATGTGGCTAAGGTACCAGACCATGTATGTGACAATGAACATATGCTCAATTGGGAAAATACAAAAATATTGGATAGAGAAGAAAAGGTACAAAGAAGAAAATGTAAAGAAGCTGCTCACATGATAATGACAAACAATCCCATAATCCAACCTTGTGTGACTATACATAATGTATGGAAATCATTAATCAACTTTGCTCTTAAAAAAAAATCGAGAAATCAGGAGGAACCTCATAGATAAGTATATGAAATTTCTACTGACTATTGCCTTTGGCAGGATGGTTTAGTATGTTAGAGTGTTACCTTAAAATTACAATATTCAAAAATCTAAGGGCCCAGGTTCAATTCCCATGCTAGTACTATCATTGTTCAGGTCAGCAATGCATGAAGAATAGGGGAGAATAATACCTCTGGGAACATTGTGCATATATTAACCTATATGCTATTACTAACAATTGAATGCATTTGGAATATTTAAATAAAGTTATTTTTTTCCTAAAGACATTCAGTATTTATATTAGATTATAGAAATAGTCCAACTAAAATACCATTATTACAAACCTTCAGCAAAACAGCATAACTTGATGTATATGATTATTACATATAGCATTTTATTGTTGTATATATTTAAATCAATTTAATCATCACCAAATGGTGTTGCATCATCTTAATATATATATGTGTGTGTGTGTGTGTGTGTGTGTAATGCAGTATTTTACAATTAATGAAAGTTTAGTTTATTCCTGTTTATATTTATTCATTTAAGACAATAAACTATATATTTTTTTGAAGTACCAATTAAACATTATTATCAATTTTTCTTTGGAGTTAGGTGTCTAATATTATTATGCAGTATATATTTTTGATCTCATTTTATAATGATAACTGAGACATTAGTATATAAAATGTATATTTAGAATATATATTTTTTAAATCAGTAAGACAAAGTTACTTGGATCAATACATAATAAGCTATTCCATATAGATTTTTTTTTGGTGAAATTTTTACTAACAATTCCATTGAAATCACTTGATCAGTAAATATAAATTAATCTAATCATAAACATTTCTAAATGCAATTAAACATATATGCTATTATATAGTCTACAGACTTGTCCATAAAATGATAAAAAATAAATAAATAATTACCCTAATTTAAATGTTAAAATCACATTTAATGAAATATTATCTATAAAAAAACATTATTTGTTATTGTTACTAATATAAAAAAAAATATTGTTTTAAAAAATATTTGTGTTTAACAACAATAATTTTAATTATTAATTATAAATGATTAAATTGTTATAGCTTATGGATATTTAAAAATTATGCTTTATTTATTTTTGAAAAGTTTTCATTTTATGTCATTCTTTTTATGGAACATTAAAATTTCTTAAAAGTAAGAAACAATTATTTTTAAAGACTAAACTGTATAGCCTTATTTAAAAATAAATAAATAAGTACAGTATAAATACTAGATTTGCATTGAAATTATATTTATGGAGTATATGTATATGAATCCATGATAAACTTTATATGTAATAATAATTTAATAAAACTGTGCAAAATAATTATGTTCTAAATTAAATAATTATTGAAGAACAAAATAAGAAGGGTAATAAGTTTATCACATTTCTTAAGCCTCTTACAAGATATAAATATTTAGAATTGAATTTAAATTTATTTTAATATTTTTTACCTATTTCTAAATTTAATATTATTTTTTTAATAAATACTTTTCATAAAATGTTTTGAAACTGATTTTAAAATAGTTTCAAGACAAACTGATTCTTTAATGATAAGTCATCATTGTAATTAATGCTTATTAATAATAGATTGCAGAATAAAGGTATCTCCAAGTTTAATCAGTTTCTTCAATCCATAACTTATCTTTTCCAGCATCATATCAACAAACTTTATTATTTTATCTCTCCATCTCATATGTACATCATATAAAAAGTAGATAGAGATTTTTAAAGTTCAGTCAATTTTTTTTGCTATTTTTTTATATACTGATTTCTAAGAGAGTTCACAGTAATAAACATTCCGAGTCTATGCAATAACTTGAATCCCAATTAATTAAAAGATGAGACTTTTATCAAGTTCTAATCCAGTTAGGATTTTATTTTAATATAGTTTATCTATTTCCAAGCAGCTGTCTATCAACTATTGCTCAATATATGGATATCTAATTAATTTTACTTAGAACAAAAAACCAGCTGACAAACAGTAAATGTTGTGATTAATGCCTGTCACTTTTTCTCTGTGAGGAATTACTGAAGAGGATTTTGTCTTGTTATGGGATATTTTAAAAATTATTTGACTTTACTATTCATTTGACATGCAGTTGTATGACAATTCTTAATACTAGAACACTGCATGCTCTCATTTTACATTCTATGTTTTTAGTTGTCATTAATCATAAAAAAAACCTTTGTATTTCAACATTTTAAAATAATACTAAAGTAGCAATAAAGAAATTATTTGGGTATAGGAAAATTGTACTGTTGTTATTAAAATATGTGTGCATATTTCATCAAAAATGGAATGAAATGTAATTCATTATGCTATTTTTTCATAGATTGAAATAAATCACACAACATAATATAAAATCATGTATAATTTGATAATAGCAATAATTGTATATATATATAATAAAAATAATATATAAAAGCTTTTCTCTGTAAATATTATTTTTATAATGTATATACAATTATTGCTGCTATATAATGTGTTATTTAATATCGTGTTGTATGATTTATTTAAATATATAAAAACAACATAATAAATTAAATGTTTTCCCATTTTTGATTAAATCTGCACATATCTCACTCTTACGTATATGATATAAACTATTTCAAAGCTTATATTACTACAAATTAAAGCTTCAAAATAAGAGTACCAAAGTTTCCAATGCCACAAAGGGCAAGCCTTCATAATCAATGGATGCAGAAAAGTTTGTGCATAAAATCACTATCCAGTGTCTACTCATCCTATACCGCCAGATTAGTTTCTAGTTTGTGGCTTTCATCAGCGAGGAGCCTTGGATTTGAGAGCGCTGCATCTAGATCTTAGGATCTAATGCAACCTTCCAGCAATGTATGGAGAATTGCCACTCTTATTAACAGCATAGATAAGCATGTGAAATGGTGATTATGTGATGTTTTGATAACATTAAAATAGCATATTGATAAGGGTTGAAAATATTTGCCAAATTTAGTTTTTGTGTATTATTTTTTATAATATACAGTATATATATATATATAATATTTGTAATGGAAGCATTCTTCATACATATATATATATATAATTGCTGCTGTTATATAATATATTATTTTATATTATATTGTGTGATGTTCAGATTTATAATGACAAAAAACATAAACTATTATAAATTAACCGTTTTTAAAGAAAAAAATAAGATTTTAAAAATTTTTATTATTCTCTCTCTTTCATGGCAAATACAAAATGGATGTTTCATCGAAGACAAAAGTAAAATAATATACTTATCTTACTTATGATGTATACATGATGTGTACACATCTTCAGTTGTTAATCTTGATTCTCATCTTTTTTTAAAATTGTACAGCAAGTTGCATATTATTTTTCACATGAATTTGACATCAAAATAATCTATAGCTATTAAAGCAAATTACGATTCAAGTAACAAAGAAATAGGCAGGGAGCTGAATGGAACTCTAAAATGAAATAGAGAAATTATATTAATTTTTTTTTAAAAAAATAAACATTTTTAAATACTTAATCCTTTGTATTGTTTAATGAGTAACTTATATCTTCCTACTAAGACTTGTGAATGTTAGTAATCTCATTTTTTGTTTATCTTAATTTTGTATTTCTAAACGAATGTGCTTTTCTTTTTATTAAAAAAAAAAAAGTGACATAAGCATTAAAGTTGCCATCATGTTTTAAAAGATTGTCAACGCGATTAAAATTCTCATTTCAGATTTGAATTGTGTTCAGTTCAAATTAGTAAACAAATTCATCTTTTGAAGTTACAACTTTATTGGAAAATCTAAAAGATTTAACAACTAAAAAAAAAAAACCATGTTTTTAAACTACAATTCTTAAACTAGAATACTTAAATATATATATATATGATTGCATTGTGATTGTTTATTATTATAATTAGTGAGAAACGAGATTTAAAAATCTCGGTCTATTATGACAACTTAAATATATAAATTCATACACCATTAAACTCAAATATATATATATGACAAAAAAAAGTTTCGATAACAACTCTCATAGAAGAGGCGTTACTCACTGCTTTCCAATTGCAAAGACATTAATTTTGAAACTGTGATACAATAGCAATACTATTGGCTGATTACAATTACGCATGAATGATACTATATAGAACAAAGGAGGTGCGCAGATGGAGTCAGCAGTAGGCAGATAGTGGGTACTATTGTGAATGAAGTATTCGGTAGTGTTATTCCCATTTATAATAATAATTATTTGGTAGAGATTCATTATAATATTACGCCTACGTATAAGAATAATAATTGCTGGAGTATTCATTGTAACTAACATTCAATTTGATTCTTGTTAGTAATTCCTATTCACATATTAACAACTAGGCTCACTGGACTATTCACTTGAATATTCTCACCAAGAACTATAGGTTAGGTTTATGTATTAATTGCACTAAAAATTACTTGAGCCAGTTAGATGTTGGTTAACCTAACAATTATTTGATAAATTGATTAATGTCCATGGTTAAACAAAAAAATCTGGTGCAATCAAGTCCAGAACTTGCGAGAAAGAAGAAAACCATAATACTTACTGTCATTGATGGCCACCATGTTGGAAATGCCAATATCAGATTTTGATGTTGAGAGCCCTACCAACTGATCACTATATGTTGAGCATCTAGATACATTTTTTCTTGTTAATAATATTAAGGGAAATGAGATAAAAGTGGCCATATTGTTAGGGTATTCCGGATTGAAAGTGCTGGAGATTGCAAACCATCTATGTGATCCAACAGAACCTAAGAGTTTTGTCAAAAAATTAACAGCACATTTTTGCCTCCTCTTTTCGGAAACACATCGTGAGATTGCATTTTAGAAATCGACAGCAAATGAAGACTGAAAGTTTCAAAGAATTTGATACAGCTCTCAGAGAGATGGCAAAAAATTGTGTCTTTGGATAATATCTATAAGAAGCCCTGCTGAAACAGTTATTATGTGGCATATATGACACTAAATTTCAAGAACAACTACTAGCCAATTCAGATTTAAATTACAAAGATGTCATTAAAAGATGAATTACACATAAGTTAGTGTTGAATCAAGCTAAATAATATATTGATACTATGCCAATGGCAAACTATTACCATACAATTCAGAAAACTGTTGAACAGAGAAATGAAGCAACAAAACAGCAAAGAATAAATGATAATAAAACCAACTGTTACTGCTGTAGCAAACCGGGACATATCACTCAGAATTTTAGAGAAAATTGAGAGATCTGGACAAATTGTAGATCAAAAGACCATCTAATGAAAGTCTGTTGTAAATAAAACCAGATTATAAGGACAAAAGACACTCTAATATATGTATTAAAAATCTAAAATGTAATAATAAGTTCAACAGAAGACTCTGAGTGGGCCACACCAATTGTTATAGGTAATAAACCAGATGGGAAAATAATCAACATGTTTAAACTTTGTGGTTAAATACTACTGTATAAATATGATTGCATTAATGATGCATGCACACACAAAGCTGAATTTTTAAATTCCTTATATATTAAAATAATACAAAGTAATATAAAATAAATATGTATACAAGTGGCTGAGTGCTTTCAAGTATCCCTCATAATCATAGCTATATAAGACATGTCCTACAATATATACATAAAATTCTAAAAGAAGAAATGGAATATATAAAGTCATTTACATAAATTTGCATTATAATTAACTAGTTTCTTCAGTTACAATATGGCTATGACTATGAAGGCTAAATCTCTTGAAAGCACTCAGCCATATGTATACACATTTGTTTTGTATTACTTTGTATTATTTTAATATATAAAGAATTTAAAAATTCAGCTTTGTGTGTGCATGTGTCATTAGAAAAATCATATTTATACTGATGGGAAAATATGAATTTGTGGAGACTATAGAATAATAGTTAATAAATAAAAATCTTTATAAAAGTATGTGCCCTGTTCTGAATGATGAGAAATTGTAGCATTATTGCAAAAATTATCACATTTTGCTAACTCGATCTCCACACAACTTTTCACCTGATACCAGTATGTAAGGAAACTTTGGAAATATTAACAATTACAACTCACTTAGGATTATTCAGATATAACCATCTTCCATTTGGAATCAAAATGGCATGTAACATTTTTCAAGCAAAAATCAACAGCTTATTCAATGAACTAGTGGGAGTAATTCCATATTTTGATGATATCCTGATTACAGATAGCACCAAAGAAACACTCAGAGAGATAATTACATAGGTGTGCAGTAGGCTTGAGGGTTTTGGTGTGACACTAAATGCTGAAAAATGCATATGGAATACAATAAACTAGGCTCACTGGAATACGAATGGAATATTATGTACAATATTGAGCCAGTTAGACATTGGTTAGCCTAACAATTTTTGATAACTTGATTATTCTTCTTGGTTAGACAAAACAGAAACAATTTTAATCTATGTTTTTCATATGTAGATAGAGAAATTAACACCTATTTACTGATCAATAATCAATAATTAACTGTGTTAGTTAAAGGCCAAATTAACTTTAATTTTAAAGTCAAATTCAACCTAAATTTTTTTGTCTTATTTTACATGAATTTGCATGGGATTTGGGCATCCCATCATCATATTTTCAATGGTATGTATGACTGAAGAATTGGAGGTTTGTATAGATTGAAGCATGGCCATTAAAGTGTGAAGATTTGCTATTTTAATATAAACTGAGCTCTCATTATATATGTGTGTGTGGAATAATGATTTGGACCAACTGATGAGTGCTGGTTCAGCATGAAATACATATATTGGTGATTATTTATTTCATCTATGTGTATGTGGTCATGTGTATCAGTTGTATGAGATAGTGTGGATAATTGTAGGGTGCTTGAAAGTCTGTGTGCAAATTCCCTATATTCACAATTAAGCTCCAGGTATATGAAGAATCCCTGTATTTCTAATATTACATATTGATAGATGAATATGATACTTCTCTACTCAAAGATTTTCAGTACATATATAAGATATAAATTTAATTGATATAAACCTAAAACATTTTTGTAATCATCTCCCCAAACAATATATCATAGCATTTGGGATATTTGTAAAATTAGTGTAAATATAACACACAAACATATATATATATATTGAAAACAAATTTTTGTACCTGTAATAATTTTAACATTTGATTGTTTTTTTTGCTTGCATTCATGATTGTATGTCTCAATTAAAAAAAATTATATCTATATCTAACTCAACTTTAAATCAAAAGTGGGACATGATTTTAGTTTATTTCTCATAGACATATTATTATTAAATGGTATAATTTCAGTTTGTGTGGTTACATTATAGTTAAAATTTTTCTAAAAAAATACAAGGACAAATCTCATTGAATTATTAATATTTATATATGACATATTAATCTATAGTCCTTATTACTAGATGGCTATAAAGGTTTCAACCAAGGCAATGATTGATAACTAAATGCAGAGATTGTTATGAATATTCTGGTTACAAATCCAGACTGATATTTAATGATGATCTTTTATTTATGTAGTCAATACAACTGCAAATTAGGATTAAATGAAAGAAGATTGCATGAACTGACAAAGAATCTTTCTAAATTAGTTATACTTTGTAAAATTAAAGAAAAAATTGAAGAGACAATTGATTTTAAATATGAACGTGCATTTCACCCAAAAGTAAAACTATTAAAAATATAAGTAGTATTCATTATATATAAAAATGGAAGAATAAAACTGGGGTCATTGGGTGACAGTTATTCAACTTAATGGAAATTACCAAATGTTGATAATACAGGTTTGTCCTATAAGTTTTCATTGTGATGAAAAAGTAAAGGATTTTTATCACATAAAACATTTTAAAATTAGTAGAAGAGATTTTAACACTAGAATTGGAAAATGATTGAAATATAAATATTATGATGGGACATTTTTTTATTATGACCCAAATGAGATATGACACAAAATTGTATAATTTGTAGGAAAATTTATGCACATTATATTTTTTTCTTTGAGAAAAATATGCAAATGAATATGGAATATCCAAATGAAGATACAGATAAATTAAATTATACTTTGACTATGAAATATGTATTTTAATATTGTAATGTTCTTAATAGATTCTTCATAGAATGTTGTGTTGGGTTAGATGTAGATTATTTGTTAATGCAAAGTTAAAAAGATGAAAGTTATTAAAAAAGGCTGTATTAACAATTGTTATTTCTTTCATTCAAAAATGTTTTGATAAATTCAAATTGAATGTGGAAATCATTTTAAATTATTAATTGAATTTTGGCTTGGCTATGATCAAATAAAAAATAATTGATTTTCTATTAAAAAACATGATAAAAATAGCTAATATAGAAAGGTAATTATTCATTAATAAATTTTCAACTGAGATAAAACAATGTTAAAAAAGCAGAAATAATATTAAAAGAAGATCCAAAAAAAGAAATTAATTACCTAAAGGTTTTTAAAATAATACAAAAGAAAAATAAGAAAATATACCTATTAATTAGTAAGGAAAACTATAGAAGAAAATTAAAGTGTCAAAACTATACTTCTTAGTAGTGTTATATAATAATAAAGATCAAGAAACCAAAATAGTCTTGGCATTTCAGACAGTCTTATAACTGTAAGTTATAAGGAATAAGAATGATGGAATTATTATTGATGTTTTAAATGGAAAATGTTAAGAAATATAAAAAATGTTGACAAACTATATAAAAAAATAGTAATCAATAAAATGTTACCAAATGATTGAAAGAATGCAGCAATGATATTGATATTTAAGAAAGATGATAATAATCATTTTATATAAGATTTTTAATAAAGTAATTAAAATTAATCTACAGCAAACTATGTCACACCAACTAAAATAACAAGCTGGCTTTGGAAGTAGTTTTAGTACAGTGGGCTATATTTATTTATTGAGAGAGGTCATACAAAGAACTGATAAGTATGGTTTATCATTATGGTTTGGTTGTTTAAATTGTAAAAAATCATTCAATTTTATAAGCATTATACTGTACTTAAAGCATTGGATTAACAAGAGAATATTTATCATAAGGTAGCAGCAAGTATTAGATTACATTGGTGAGGATGATTTCTTATCTTCAAAACTATTTACAGTACTTTTTATAATATATATATATATATATATATATATATATATATATATATATATATATATATATATATATATATATATATATATATATATATATATATATATATTGCAGAAAGGGAATAATATCTTGTATATTATTTAAATTTTTTTAATTTTAAAAATAGTGTAGTTGGTTTTGTAAATATTTGAAATTTTTTTAGAAATCTTGCAAGAATTAACAAATGATGGTAGAAAATTAGGACTAAGTTGTATTCATTTTCACACACACAAAAAATTAATATTGATAATCAATAATTTGAAGCAGTTAATAATCTTGGTCACATTATTAATACAAATAGAAGTACAATGGATAAAATTGATCATGTAATTAAACTTGGATGTGATACTTTTGTTAGAAAAAAATTTAATATTAAAATAAAATATATGTGTATGTTTAAAAAGGAATATTTTTAATAGATGTGGTTTACCAGATCTTATATATGGATCAGAGATTTGGACAGTTAACAGAAGATCGATAGAAATACTTCAGACTTAATCAAAAAAGTATAGAGAGATAAATGTTGGAGGTAGCAAGAAAATATTGAAAGCAAAATTGATATGGGAGAGAATAGACAATTACTACTGATTTCATTGAAAAAATCAGATAGTAATGTAATTGTCATATTGGTTGAAGAGATAACAATAGATATGTGGTAGAAGTCTTAAACTGGATATCAAAAAAATTACAAAAAGATTAGAAAGAGACTGTATATAAGATGGATAAAATAAGAAAGTTTCCTGTGTCATTTAGCTATGGACAAAAGAAACTGGATAAAATTTTGATAGACTTTTAGCCTGCTGTTAATTGACAATGGTTGACAAGAATGATGATATACATATTTTACACATATGTAAGTTAATAGTTTTTTCCGGTTAAATTTGCTGACATTAACTATATATTTTGACAAATTAAAACTGTATTTTAGAATAAATTATTTAATTATAAATATTATTTATTCACTTGAAAACAAATAAATTATTTATTAATTTGTAAAATCATAAATATTTTAGTCATATCTTAACTATAAGTTATGCAAAAGATATGTATTTATAATTCATTACTATATCTATTCATTTATAAATAAATTTTTAGTTATATATTTTGACTATTTCTAAATTTTATTTTTATCATTCTTTGATTAGCAAAAGATTAAATTAATTTTTATCAGTTTTTCTATTAATCATTTTCTTCAGAAGAATGTACTTTTTGTCAAAATGTAATAGGTAAATAATAATTTTGAGATGAAATGAAAAAAGTCCAATAATACTTATTACTTAAAACCTTTAAATCATTTTAAGCACCCTTTTCAAAAAACAAATTTTGCAAAAAAATTACATTTTCTGAATTTTAATTTACTTATATATGCTCCAACCCGCACTCAATTTATTACTGTTAGATATTCTGTTCATCACTAAGTCTAAATTATGCTTTTTTAAAAAACTCCATTTACTATCAAGTCAATAATGTAATTGTAGGATGCTTTTAACTATGCTTACACATTAATAGATTACATTTTTAAAAATCTATATGATGCTTTTAGTACAAGTTCGATCAATTAATATATAATATAAATTTGGGTTTAATTCAAATGTAATATGATATAAATAATTTTTTTATCTCAGAGTAGGATGGCTGGAAGGATTTTACACAAATATCCTGTTACTGTATACATATTAAAAAAGTGTATACCAAGTTATATTTTCTTATGATCTGAAATTTATAATTAAGATCTCACAAATAATATTTAGTGAAATTAATAAAACTAATAAATTAGTTTTAGCAAAAAACATTAATAAATCTTTTTAAAACAGCCCAGAGAAGAGTGTGCTTTTATTTTTAAAAGCTATGTTTTTAAAATTAGAAATCAGTATTTTTTTTTAAAATCATGATTGAATCCTAATATAGAGACAATTTAGTTGTTTTTTAACTAAAAATAATAATGAGATTTCTTACTGTTTATAAAATTAAACTAAAAACAACAGTTGTTCTTTGTATTTAATTTTAAAAAAAATTCATTTTAATATTTTTGAAAATCCTGATTTTTGGCCTGAAGGAATGCTTGACGGTCTTTTTTTTTAATTTGGTGGAAAAAAACAAAACAAAAAATAATAGTAATATTTAAGATAATACTAATATTTTTAATGAATATTTCTTTTATTTTTAAAATTCTTTTTTTCATATATTAATTTGTCATTTGCTATTAATTAATAAATCATTTTATTAGTAATAATTATTGGCTTATTAATGATAAAAGCTTCTATAATTTTTTTGTTCCTTTGTTTCTTTTCAAAAAAGATAATTATAGTAAACTCTAAGATTTATTAAATTAATACTTATGTTCGTAATTAATTTAGCCAATATTGAAATGGTAGGAAAAATCTAACAAGTGTTGATGCTTAATTATGATTTTATATACATTTTTTACATAAGTGATTATTTGATTACATTTAGGTTATGATTTTGGCATTTATCTTCTAAATGGTCCAGGGTTTTAAATGAAGAAGTGAAGTGGACAATTAAATTTATGAAGAAGGGAAAAGGTCCTGGTAATGATAAAATTATAAGTGATAAACCTTAAAAGAAGCAAATAAAGATATAGCAAATGTTCTGAAAAAGTTATATATGAAATGAATAAATGTTAAAGCTGTACCAGACAATTGGTAGATTTCAGTATTAATATAAATACAGCTAAAAAACAATAAAGAAGATATAAAAAATTATAAACCTATCAGTTCTATAAAAAAATTTACTAATATAATTACAATTCATCTTCAGCAAACTTGGATTTAAAAGTGAGTTTAGATAATGGACTAATAAATGAATATGCTTTGCTGTTATGTTTTGGATTTGTAGATTTTGAAAAGGCATTTCATTCTATAAGCATTTTAATATATACTCAGAATATTGTCATATTCTGATGAATATTTGTAAAAATGCAACAGCTATGATTAGATTACATAATGATTCAAGGAAGATTATCAATGAAAAGAGTATCTGATAGGGTGACTCCATACTTCCAAAACTTTTTACAGCAATTTTGCAAATCATATTTTGTGTATTAAAATAGGAAACTAAAGGTTTAAAAGTAAATGGAGGTTATTTAAGTCATCTAGATTTATCAGATAATATAATTACTTTTGAAAATAATATGTCAGTTGTTAAGGAAATGTTGCAAAATTTATCAAGTGAAAATAAAAATGCAGAGCTAAAGGTAAATGCTAAAAAGGCTAAAGAAATGTTGAATAAATTTTCTCAAAAGAAAATAGTAAAGATTGATAATGGTGAGTTAGAAGAAATTAAAAATTCTAATATCTTGGTCAGATTATTATTGCAGATGGAACCATAATGGATGAAGTACATCATAGAATTAAACTTGGTTGGAATATTTTTGATAGAAATAACTGATATTATAAGGAAATATGGACTATGTGTTTGAAAATAAAGGTTTTTAATAAATGTGATTTATCAGATCTTACAGAAGAACAATACAGAGACTTGAAATCACTCAATGAAGTATGGAGAGATGCATGGGACTAACAAAAAGAAATTAAAATAAAATACAGGTGTGAGAGAAAAAATAGTTGTTAATAAAATCAGTGGCAGAATGAATAGACTGAAGTGATATATTGCTAAAAGAGATTATAATGGATTAACAGTTAAAATCTTAAAGTGGATTCCAAGAGATTGTAAAAATCTTAGAAAGAGACCATTTGCAAGATGAATGTATGATGTAAGAAAGTATGCTTGGGGTGATGTGGAAAAGTTAGAAATTGGAGAATATGGATTATACTTGGGGGACCTTCATTTAATAGTTGATTGATAGTGGCTAAAATGATGATGATGATTTAATGGACATATCTTGGGAAAAATAAAGTCTTGACAAATTTTCACTATAGTTGTGTATATTTGCAATCTAATTAATTTTATTTTAGCAAAGTGTTGATATTTAAATTTGCTATTATATTTAGTATCATTTATATAGCTAAAAGTAGAATTTGGCCGTCAGTTGATGAAAAAAAAAACAATTTGTGTATTAACATTTGTGACATATTTACAATGCTTTCTTACATGTATTTTCACATGACATTGAATTTATTACTATTGTTTATGAGTATGAATATTAATGCATACATTTAAATAGTGATTTGATTATTTACAAAGTTCCTTTAAAAAATAAGTTCTTAGCGTACTATTTTGAAAAATTTATATTATGGATTTGCAAGTCAATTAATTTTATTCTATATATGTGTGTTATAAAGCTTACTTCAAAGACATTTAAATAAATGTAATTGTTGATTGTTTCCATTGGAAATATATTTACTAAGGATAAAATACATTTAAAAGCTATAATAAGACATAGTGCAGATGTATTTTCGAAAGAAAAGTTTTATGACAGCATTGCAAAATATCAAGTAAACAAAATAATGGATGAGCATATTTTATATGAGGATGAATTTTGGATTCACAGATTGGTTTGTAGTCATTTCAAAACTCATTTTCAATGTATTTTTTTCCTCATAAAGATGGAATGGTCACATTGTTTATGAATGGTTGCTAGGGATAATATATATATATATATATATTCATCCATATATATATAATATATATATGAATATATGCTAGGGATAATATATATATATATATATATTCATCCATATATATATATTATTGTTGTTGCCGGAAGCATGCTTTTTGCAATAATGGTTTTAAATAATAACTATTATCTTTTTTAATAGTTAATTATAATGAGTTTATAATATCAACATTATAATGATGAATCTAATGAATCTTACCAATCATCACTTAGATAATTGAAGTCATTCAAGTATATTGCCAAGATATCTGAGAAGTAGAAATATCAATATAATGCTGATATTAACAACAATAAAATGTATGCATAGATGTAATATAGAGATATAGAGAGTGTACCAATAGCTTAAACAAGTTCTTAATTGATAAGTGCAGTAAGAGAAAATATTTAAAATCTCTATCTGGAACATTCCTATCCCCAGACCAATTGGTTTTGAACTTATGGCTCTTCTCAGTGAGGAGCTAGAACATTCAGATGCTAGGTCTGCTCAAAACCAATTGTTCTGGGGATAGGAATGTTCCAGAGAGAGATTTTAAATATTTTCTCTTACATCACTTATTAATTAAGATCTTGTTTGAGCCATTGGTACACTCTCTATATTACATATGTGTAAATACAAGTTTATAAAAGCAATGTTATGCTATATGTCATGCTTTATTGATTAATATACAAAGATGAATCTAATATTTATTTACATATTTTATTCATTAAATCTTTGCTTTAATACACACACACACACACACACATATATATATATATATATATGAAAATAATTTCAATTTTTAATGCTAAATTGAAATTAATATCCAAATATTAAATCACTCCATATGGTTTAGAAATTCAGAACACCCTTTGCGAAAAAAAAATATCAGAGTCCATATTTCATATAATATATTTATATATTTATTTGACAGAGGGTGGTTCTGAATTTCTTAACCATGTGGGCTGATTTAATATTATATATATATATATATATATATATATATATATATATATATATATATATATATATATATATATATATATATATATATATATATATATATATATATATAAATATGATTCCTAACTTTATTTAAACATATAAATAAAATATAACAAGAACTAAATCAATGACAAAAATGTTTTCTTATGCCGGATGAATATAATTAAAGAAAGCTTATAGCCATATAGAGAAATATCTGAACTAATTGAAGCATGTACTCAAATGAAATAGAAATTATTGAGCTTTCTTTGCCATCAAATAAGTAATATAAAAATTAGAATATGGAACTTTTTTTTACTAGTGCTTACTTATTAGTCCAGCGATGAAATTTTAGTTTTCATTACTTATGATTGCTAAATATTTGATAGTATGTTTTATTTAATTAATTCAATTTAACTTTCAAAAATTTAAAGAATCAGTTTTAACAAAGTTTTAAATAACAGCTCAACTTTTTGTATTAATATCAATTTATTTTATGGCAAAATATGGTTATAATTAGAACATAAGTAGGTCAATAAATACTAGAAGTTAAGATCATTTATCCTTTTCACATGGGTGTGGTCATGTATATCAGTTGTATGAGATAGAGTGATTAGCTGAAGGGAGTTTGAAAGTCTGTGTTCAAATCTCATTTAATTAAATCTAAACTCCAAGTTTATAAATTATATTTATGTAAAATAATACACATACAACGTCTGAATATGAAAGTTTTAATAATATTACTGTACTGAGTATACTTTTGGAATTTTCACATCATATTCATGTTTGTATTCAAATGCAACACCCACTTTCAAACCTTGGCTGTCTCTTCTCTACACACCGAAAATCACTCATTTGATTCATCAAATTATTGTTTCCATTGATTAAGTTGGATTCTGCACTTTTCCCCCTTTGTACCAGTTAATCAATAATTCAAAGGGTACTATAGGATAGTCATTTCTCAAATTGTATATAAAATCAAATGCCAAGATTCTTTCTGTTTATCTGTTTACTGTGGTGAATCTTTGGCCAACATTTCTACCTGATTGTCTCAGCATAAATACATATATAATTGGGTAAAACACATTCGTAAACTAAATCTATTTTTTTCATGCATTTCACTAATTCTGGCATCGATTTGATCTCACATATTTCAACATTGTTTGCTCAGAATGCAATGATGCCAAGCAAAAGGTTATGGAGGCTTGTCATGTTTCCAAAAACAAATATACGATTAATAGGAAATAATATTGCACCCCCTCTTTCTAAAAAGTGACCTGCTCTACCTAATTAATGCACTATGCAAATAATATGCTAATTTGTTAGCTTTTAAACGGTGTCTTATTTCCTTACATTTGTTACAAGTATTGCTATGTCTATGATAATTATCTGTTGAAACCATGCTAACCACTCAGTATATTTATTGTTAGTAAAATTTTGCTCTTAATACAGTTTTTGTATTTGTATATATACAACATATAGAGATAAAGTGTTCAAACACTTTACTCATTAAACGGCATATAGTAGATATAAAAACACTCTAGAAATCTTCATCAACTTATCTTTGAAAGTTAAATTTACTTAATTAAATAAATAATATTTAATTTATAAAGTGCAAACAGTATTTGAAACTAAACTGAGAGACTGCAAACCTCTCATGCTTATTAGTCAATCAGGTGTTATTAATAATGATCAAATTGTAAACACAAGACAGAGAATTTAACAAGAAGAGGGCATCCACGTTCCTCTTTACTTGTCTTTCTATATATCTAAGCCAGTCTGAAGTATTTAGATTTGAAAGCGTGAATCTTCAAACATATTCACATTTAATTCACTGAGTTTAAATTACAAACATATAGCGTGAAATCCTACAATTTACTACACAGTAGTTTTTAGATGTTATAATGTGCAGTAACATATGTAAATAATATTTAATTTAGAAAGTGCAAACAGTATTTGAAATTAAACTGAGAGACTGCAAACCTTTTGCACTTATTAGCCAATCAGGTGTTATTAATAGTGATCAAATCATAAACACAAGACAGAATTTAACAAGAAGAGGGCATCCACCATCCTCTTTACTTGTCTTTCTATATATCCAAGCCAGTCTGAAGTATTTAGATTTGAAAGCGTGAATCTTCAAACATATTCACATTTAACTCATTGAGTTTAAATTAAAAACATATAGCATGAAATCATAGGATTTCACACTGCATGTTTTTAATTAAATAAATAAAATGTATTATCAAATATTTAACAGCTCTAGATATTCATAATAAAGGCTAAAATTTTATTGCAGCCACAGCCATACCCTTTTAATCAGTAGTTTTTGTGAATATTAACAAAATAAAAGATTTTTTCTAGTCAGAAAAAAAATAATTGTTATAGTTTTATATTATTTTGTCATGTTCTCACTAAAATTTACTGTCATAAAGTATCTCTATGTAGCTTATAATAATATTGTACAAAATTCTCCAATGAGATATTCCATTCTCAGAACCTGATTTGATGATTATCATAATATTTTTTCTTGAATAAAAGTAGATGATATATAACTTAGAAAATCTTGAATGTCAAGTGTTAGTTTTATTTCAATAATGATTTTAATATGAAAATTGCAGATTGTGTTTTCATAATTCTTTTTGCTGTTAGTAAAAGTCACACTATGATAGAATTATTAACATTATTTTTATTAATATATGTCTATTGAAAAAAATAATGTAAAATATCACAAATTGATCTGAAAATATCCAAAGATATGCTATACAACCTTGTTGTCTTCCAACTGCAATTGGAAAGTTTTTTTTGTATGAAGTTATTGCAGTATTTATTGCAATATTTTTACATTTCCTAAGCAGAGCTGTGTTATTTATGCATTGTAAATCTCTTTGAATTTTGTAATAGTGGGAATACTTTAGGGATTTATTTGGGATGTTTTTTTATTTGAAATTCCTAAAAGACAGAATAATACAACATATACAATAAGATAAATAGTTGTGTTGTATTCTTTTATGGAGAATATTTGCTCAATGAATGCAATTTTTAGAGCATCTCAGTAGTAATGAGCAGATTGTAGAGTTCCAAATTTAGGGATCCTGATCCATATCTATCAGTGCTGGTGCTCAAAGATTTTATGAACTCTTGAGCAGTAAACCATAAAATTATTTTTTTTTTATATTATGATAAGCATTTATCTCTTTAATTTTTTCCCTACGTTAACCCGTGATTATCACTTTGCATTCTTTTTTAATGATGAAACATATCAAAATATTAATCTTAGAGTTTATGCAATTGTCATATCTAGCTATATATTATGGGAGGTGGGAAGCATATGGAATTGTGGGTAATGTTTAATTTAAATATGTTGATGTTTTGTAGTTCTTTACACTTGAAAAGTCTGCTTGTAACAGTGAAATTATTGGTAGTATTTTAGACTTTATTTTCTTAGCCAGTTTGTTTGAGTTTTGGATTTGAGGTAATTTTGATTATATATTGTAACAGTTGTGTTACATGGCACACAATAACATAGTGTGTGTGCACAATTATATATAAAGTTGAAAAGAAAAGTAGAAATAAGCACATACAAAAATTGTGTAGATAACAGACAAAAATTTTGTAGATATTTTCTACATTTCCCTAGAATAACCATAGTAAAAGATTAAATAATTTTGAATTTAAAATAAAATTTTATAATAAATTAAACATTTAAAAAGATCTAATAATTATTTTTATTGACTTCTGATTTTGAAATTAAAATAATTGTAAACATTTTTGTAATCTATTTTTAAAAATATGTGTAAATCATACTTTAATAAAATTCTAATGAATGAATTAAAGTGAATTGAAATCAAGTTTTTCCAATAAAGAGGAATGAGAAAAGCAGTTTTTAATTAAGAACAGTTTATAGTTGATGTGTTTTGTTACCCTCCTATATAAAACTATGGCTATAAATCAGGAGTAGTTTATTGGGTTTTTTGCAAGAGATGAGTGAGCTAGTTTTTTGTTGTAGTTGGCCATAATTAGCTGGCCAGAATGGCTAGCTGCAGTAGTTGGTATTTGGAGAGTTAGAGAGAGTTCCCATGAAAATCTAAAGGAAAGAAAGACAGTGGATACAGCAGTTGCTACTAGATCATGATGGTGGAGTTTGAATTCACTTGGAGAGAAATGGGTCATCTTTCAGTGTTGAAATTTATATCTAGAAATGTATTCTAGGCGTCAGCTGAAGTCTAAGTGTAACCAATTGAATGACAAAAAATACCTGATTATACCTTTCTTGATGTTAACAATCTTGACTATACCCATCTCACCAAGTCCATCTCACTAAGAGAATTATTTCTGAATAGTTAGTTTAAATGTATGGTGCTTTATCTATATGCAAAGAACCATAGACAAATGTATCATGTTGATGATTAATTATATATCATGCTTTATCTGTATGCAAAAAGTACAGATAAATGTATCATGTCATATTTATATAAAGTGCTGCTGGTAAGTTCTACAGTTAAAATTTATATTTTAAATGTGAAGACATTCTAATTAATTAAGAGTGACCTGTGATAGTGATATATATATATATATATATATATATATATATATATATATATATATATATATATATATATATATATAAGAGAGAGAGAGAGAGAGAGAATGATATTATTTTAAGTCATTTATGAAAAAAGACATTCAAAATGGATATTTTAAAAAAGTAAACAAGTAAATTTTGCTTGAGTGATATGAAAGTCATAGACAATTATATATTATAACCTACACTCCCAACACCGCTCATATACATTACATGAGTGAAATGCCCAGGTGCCAGTTCTATTAATGAATAGAACAATATAATAAAATTATTACTGAGACTCTATATTTAAGTTTATGTTCAGCTCAGCTCAGTGGGAGGCTATAGGAAGTTCATAATATATATAATAATAAATGAATAAAAGAAGAAATATTATAAAATATTCAATATAATGTAAATTCCTTTGTTAATTAATTGTATGATAAAGAATCATAATGTTTACTTAGTACAGTCTATTAAAAATATACTTTAAACTTAATTTCCTCCTTCATCCAAGTATAACATATATAAGCTTGCTATAATTATATTCTTAAACAATTCTATTACTTGTCATATCATAATCTAAACATCTACTTTAATGCCAATCAAGAAATAAACAATAAGATCTCAGGGAATTTAACAAACACATTTAAATAAATAAAATACATTGGCCCATAAATTATAATTCTCAAGTATGATAAAAATGTAATAAAACAAATTGACTAAACATTTTCAATAATAAGATAATGACAGAGATAGGGTATTTTAATCTCATATCATCATCTCACAAATATACTGACCTGGCGACCTTTCTAATACATTTATCAAGTGGCAAATACTCTTTATAATGTTTGGATTAAGAAATACAATATTGTCAGACTCTAGCAAATTTAATATTATAACTCTAAAATAATATATCTGTTTTATAATAGATTTATGAAATGTGGAGATGTGGAAATGGAAATACAAATGTACACAAGAATAACTCAAGACACAGTTCTTAAGACTTTAAATAACTAAACAAATCATTTATTATAACAAATAAACTTGGTCTAACATAATATTTACAAATGGACTATTTGTTTTACATATTTTTAGATTATCAAATAATTTTAATTTTTTATTTTTAGCATCAGTTTGGAATTATCCCTACTATCAAAGCAAATTAATAACAAAGTTTAAATATCCTGACTTCGAACACAGGCTTTGCCTACATGTTTCATCTATATGACAATAAATAAATAACATGCTATATTATTAGCACAAAAAAATACTTTTGAAAGGATATTACTCTTGATTAACCAAATAAATCAAATTACTTATATTTGGCTTTCAGCAAAGCAACTTTCTCTAATTGACTAATAATCACTTTCAATTATGTATACCTTTCATTTATAGCACAAAATCATGTTTATTCTGATGATTTGATGATTTGTAACATTATTTAAATAAATACACTGTATTTTAAAATATTTATTTCCCATTTTAATCTTAATACTTTATACTTCTATTAAATGAATGTAGTATATTTCAAAAGCATTTATTTCTCATTTTAATTTCAATAATTCTATACTTTATATACGCGATATTATTTATATTACACGTGTGTGTGCACGTTCAAGCAGCAATAATGTAAAACAATCTTTTCTATAAACTCTCCAGTCATTAAGAAAATATCATACAATTATTTTATTTCGAACAATGTCGTAATTCATCAATAAAAATATGACACTAATACTACATCAAGAGTTAATCTAACAATTTATCTAGCCACATATTAATTAACACAAAGCTATATTTTTATGATTATATATACTATACGTTACAAGGGGAATCTACATGAGGAGCAGATAACTCTTACTGAACACTTCTACAATAATTCATTACCAAGAATCCAAGGAAAACGTCACATAACTTCCTAAACATCATTTAATCATATTTCAACAATAACTCATTTACTTCTAAATACATTATTGGTGGGGATTTAATTCCTCTTCACCAGGGCCCTAAGAACATCACTTCAAAAAAATATCATTAATCATACGCATATAAAATAAACTAGGCTCTACTAATGGAAAATTATTAACATATACTAAATAAGCAAGATCTTTTATTCCTACAGACATTATAACGCAAAGATTTCTTTCTATTCTCATAGCCTCTCTAAATATCGAACATTATAAATACACGCTGGCAGATAAATACATACAGATAATATACCAATCCATTCAACTCAGTAGAATATGACAATGTACAAAACTTATGCATAAATTTATTCACAAACTATACTTTATCAAGCAAATATTATAATTGTGCAAAACAAGCACACACCCGTGAATAAAAAGTATATATAATATTAACTCTAAATTACACACTAAGCAGGTAATACGATAATTAAATATTGCATTAAGGCATAACTTTTAATTTAATAAACTTTAGGTTACTTTTTAAAATTTAATGGTTCTAATTATTACAAACGAACTTTTTTCATATCTAACAAACTATTTCTATTATAAGTTCGTTGATTTAAACAAAGAACAAAATTTTCACTTTGAGATAATAAAGTATACAAAATAAATGTAAACCTTTCTAATAATATATTTAAAAAAATATATCTTTCACCTTCATAAGGAAACAATAAGACCTATTTAAACACAATCAATTTTTACCGGCGTACTCCTCATTTAAATACGCTTCAGAGACGGTCTCGAAAATCAAAATAACACAGATTATAAATGAACATAATAATAAATAAGCCTATCTACCTATCATATATATTAATTATGACAAGCAATAATACAAAAAGATAAAGAAACAAAGGTTATTAGTTTATAACTTAAAATTAAAGTCCACTTGCAAAGCTTGGTTCCAGGTTTACGAAACAATATGGGACACATTCCAAACTGAATTTAAACTAAAATGCACTTCTGCAGTATAACTTAAGAAAAAAAATATAAGCATAACTTAAATATGCCCAGCACCTTTCAGTGTTCATAGCATATCCATTTGAGGTACCAAATCATACACAAGCAGTGAATTTCTCCTTTATTATACTGAAAATATAAGACATTCTCTGTGCAGTTCTGGATTAAATACGCGATTATCCTTAGTATTTTTCTGAATAGCATTTAATAATACTTTAAATTGTCCTTAGTAATTCCATAATTAATAATGCTTTATTTTATATTCCATCCTTATTGAAGAGAACAAAAATTACCAGCATTTCTGTCCTTCTATTCAATTTAAACAGAAGTAGCTTACATTTTATTTCCTTAATTTAAAAATACGTATTAGCTCCAGAAATATCAAATAAATGAATACTGTTATCTCCTTATGATGAACTTAAACATAGTATGATCTATCAAAATAGACATATCCTTAAGTCTATGTATAATCTTCACAAAGAACACTACATGAAAAATAGTGAGAAATTAAAATATATTCTATAGAACAGTTCTGCATGCGTTTTCCATATATATCAAAAAAAATATGTTGCTTAATGATACAACAATAATATTTATGTAAACCATTCTTATTTAAAATGGCAATTAAATGAAATAATATAGACTGGGCATTATTAACACACATTTTTAAAAGAGTAATACTTATAAAGGGATTAATTCAGAAATGTTTAAATCGAAGAGAGTTAATCAAACTGACATACCTTTTTTTAAAACCTTAGAATTGCATTTCTTTAATTAATTTTTTTTCATAATAAAGTTCTTAAGCTCCTTTGGAAGTTTTACTCTAAAGTCTTTTCAAAGTCAATTTGACTTCATCAACTGGCTTTAATTTTTACAATACATGAACCACTGTTTACTGGTTACAATTACCTTACAAAAAGCAAATTTTACACTGGAAATCTTTGTCAAAAAAAAAACCCTCTCTTTAGCAAAGTTCATTTGCCTTTTCCAAAGGTTACTCCCATGCATCTTGTTAACTAACTAATTACATATGCAAAAACAAATCTTTTTTTTTAAAAAAAAAATCATTTTGATTTTTAAAACTAAATGAAGACAAGAAAAAAAAATACAAATAATAAAATAAATAGCTTTTACAAACTTAAAAGAAAAATGAATATTAATTAACTATCAAATAAAAATGATTAATAATTTATTCAGTTTATAAAATAATCCATTGATTTAACTATCTATTAATTATTGGAAAGAAATATATATTTGTTAAATTATTTAAGATAATTACTCTTATTTAAATGTTTTTATTGTGAATGTACTATTGTTTGCTGTTATTAAAGATGAAAATGAAATGAAACATAATGCAGAGTCATACATGCATACACATGCACTGCAATCTAAATATTAAACTATCTTAACTAAATATAATTGAAACTGCTATTAACTGTTGACAAAAGGATAAGAATTAATGAATAAAGGATTTTGAAACCATTCAACTAATACTACAATAATATAAAATAACTTTGCATCTTTCCAACAAGATGTATCAATTCCATTAATAAACAACCCCCCTTCCTTACATTAAATACCTCATTAACCACAATAATACTAATAAATACTTATAAAGTGGTCAATAAACTGCATAAGCAATCCATATTTAAGCTTTAAACAATCTCCAGCAAAAAAAAAATTAAAATTCTAAGGCTATTTCATTTTTTTTTAAATATAATATAACTATTTATTTAAGATACAAAGTATCTTAAACCCTTGTGCCCATTCAGATGGCCACAATATATATATATTTAAATAAATTATTTTAAGCAATTCCTTAGAAATGACATTTTAAAATTAAAATAATATTTGTCTGAATTAAAAAAAAGAAAAGCTAAAAAAAAAAAGAATGAAACTTCAAAGTATTTCTAGAACAGAAAACCTGCTGAATATTTGTTTTAAGGACATTTATAAACTAATCAACAATGACCTGTTTAGAGACTGTTATAAACTGTCAATGAATTGATAGTATTTTGTTTTTTAAAGAAAAAGAAAACTTTTTATGAAAGAATTTAATAACTGATTCATGTTACCTTTTTATATATTAGTGAATTTTATGTATATTCAACAAGAAATTAATTAGGGCAAGGATATTTTTAATAATTTTATTATTTTATCAAATCAAAAATATCATGATGTAAATGGTAGTGTGTACATAAATTCTTAAATGCACACATATATGTTAATATTTATCAGTTATGTACTATAATTATATAAAAAGGAAAGTGAATGTTTTTATTATTAAATGGCATTGCAATTATGTGAATAAATTGTTAGACTATACATTTGTGTACCGATATGTATGGGTTTTATGTAAGCCTAGTGTAGATCAATTTTGATCATTTATTGTATTATTTTTATGACAAATATGTTCAAAATGATTATGCTTTATATCTATGTACAAATACAGATGCATGTCAGATAAAAACTTATATGTAAATTTTAACCGTTCATGGTTGTATTCTACAGTTTTTCATGTTTTGGTCAATTCACCCCTCTGGTGAATTTCTCCATAAGTATTATATATTAAAATGTGTGTAAAACAGTATATTTTATTATATAAAAGTTTTGCTAAAAAAATCATGGTAGAAGTTGGGAAATTAAAAATTCCCACTCTAACAATAGACATAAGCCATGTCCTGACATGCTCAGCTATTGTCTGTTGCCAAGACTGTAAAAAACTTGGGTTTTACAACATTATTTAAAGAAAATAGTTCTAATGAGACCAAAACATGTTTATTTGCAAATTTATTATGGTTTTAGATATTTTTTAAAAAATAATTTACACTATATTTATTAGATATCAAGAAATATAAATTATTAATAACTTATTTTGACTTCAAATACTTTATTTTTAAAAATATGTTATATTAGCAGCAAATGCAAACATGGCCTGAAGCAATTTACAAGATTAGCTTCTATGTAAGCATTTTACTTATACTTACGAGTATCAAAATATCATAATTTTGCAATAAATATTAAAAAAAAAACTTTTAAAGCATAATTTGTTAGATATAAGAGAAATAAATAAATATTCATTTGGATGTGTAAAAATAATAACAAGAAGAAATATTTCATTGATTTTAAAAACTGAAAATAATCTTTCTAGAAATAATGATGTGTAAACTTTTTGTTTTGATTACAATCTCATTTTTTTAATATTGACAAAAACAAAATGTGAACATTTAAAATTTATTTCAGTAGTAAACAAAAATATCTATCAAATGATGTCAAATTTATTATTTTCTGAAAATTAATAATTAAACATTTTATCATATATTTTTTGTTGATGTGTGAGACAAAGAAAAATGTCAGAAAATGCTGAACTATGGAAAAGTTAATTATTTATTGTATTATTTTATGATAATTCAAATATGTTCATTTTTAAAATTATACTGCATGTCTGTGAGCAAATATATATAGATGTTGTATATTGGAACATATATGTAAACCACAATGTAATAAATTTTGTATATTAATCAAAATCAGAAAGCTTATATGTGTATAGCCATATTCTAGAGAATGTAATATCATTTTTATTCTTATTAATAAATTTATTTATCATTGTTAAAAATATTGCAGTGAACTTAATTCTGAATGTATTATAGAATAGTATATGTTGCATCATATGTTGATCACAGTAACAGTCACAGAGCTTATGTTCTCTGAGCTAGTTTGTGCATAATGGTCTGATGTATAAAAGAAGTATATTAGTGTAGGGACATCCAGTTGACAAGGGTCTTGGTTTGGCACTAAGAATATATTCTTTAAAGTCCATGCACTACATTTTATTTTAGTTTAGTCTCTATTAGAAATTGTTTATAATTGGCCAGTACACTAATGGTACTAAGTGGCCAGAGCATTGATGATGATCATCATGTTTTAATATCCTATCATTATTGTTTAGAATATTATGTATTCTGATGGATGAGCACTTAAGTTTGTGCATCCAAATTATGTTTAAATAATTGCCCCAAACTGGAAAGGATTAAATCCAATCACAAAATTGACTTGATTTATTTTGATTATTAAACAATCAGGATGATTACTACTTATTTTTAATGCTGGTGAATTTATTTAATTATAGTTACTCTAGGGAGTTAACTGGGATTTTTTGATATTGCTCCTTATTTTATATTAAATAATTTTAATTGAAATATTTATGTTGGGGAAGATAATTTTCAGCTGATCCACTTCACCTCAGGTTAAGCCCTATCTTTTCCTCAGCCTGTTATAATATATATATATATATATATATATATATATATATATATATATATATGTGTGTGTGTGTGTGTGTGTGTGTGATATTTGTGCAGCAATCAATTTAATAAAAAGTGGAACATGTAAAATAAAATAACAATATTTTTTTAAATCACAACTTGCTCCTGAAAACAGGATTTATAAAACATCATTTGCCCATGAAACATTCAACACACAAACACACACACACACACACACACACACACACATATATATATATATATAACCATTAAAAATTAGCCAACACTTAGACAATCCCTATATCAATAACAATCAACAATCCCAAACTGTTGTCAAGACAACCTTATTTTAATAATAAAGGTGGAATTCTTTATATATAATTATATTGGGCATGATGTGACTAAATGAATTCTTTATTTTGATCTTCATAGTTTGTATATCATTATCTACAGATGAATACAATCAAATAGCATTAATTTTCTTTATATGTTATTGATGCATAATGTCTCTCTCTCTCTTTATATATATATATATATATATATATATATATATATATATATATGCATAATGTCTCTCTCTCTCTTTATATATATATATTATTCGCAAAAAAAGGAAGGTTATTAGCCTCAATATTGAAATTATTCATGTTTTTTTTAATGTGGCTTCTGGTTATTTTTTTAATCATTAAAGTTGTATTGATTTGTTTTCATTTTGCAAGATTTGATTGCATATTTTATTTTGAAAATAAAAGTTGTACATAATGTAATTAGCATTTTTATACTTAGTCTGGTATAATTAAATGCTTTTATTTTTAATAAATAATTATGTGTAAAGATTCTATAGTTTTAAGACTTAACAAAAATAAAAAAGGTTTTATAAATAATCAATATTTTTTGTTTCAAATAAAAATAATTAATGCATATGTATTCATAATATTTACAATTATTGCAATTAAAAATATTACAAATAATGTAAAATAGTTTGAGTAAATAATTCACTATAGAGCAGTGGTATCTCTTGTATCCCTTACACAGAGAAACCATGAAGAAAAGACATTATTCTTAAATAGAATGTGTTGTGAGATTAGAGAAAGGGGAAATAATTCAATTTTTTTAGTGTGTGACTAATTAAATATTTAATTATAAAACTGTAGTTATGAATGGCTTTATTTGAAAATTAAGTCAACCAACCTGTTTTGCTTGTTTTTCAAAATCTTCCCTAACTTCTTTCATAATTGTTTCATGTAATTATTAAGAAAATTGATTAATAGATAATTTTCTATAAACATCAATGCTTTTCTTCAATAGCACTTTGGTTGTGATTTTTAATTCTACTCGGTACTAAAAAGAATCTTTTTTAAATATTCAGTTAGAATTAAAATGGAAATAACACTATTTGTTAAAGGCTTAAACTTAAATCTGTAATATTTATGTATTTACGAAGTTTATTAAAATCATTTTCTTAAATACTTGAGCTATAAATGGCTATTATTTTATTTATTAATTTTAAGAACAAAATATTTTTCACTGATAGTCGTCAAATTTCCAAAACTATCTTCAAATACTTTTGGGCAAAATGTTTGTGACATTTTTTAATTAATCATTCCTCAAATTTAATTTTTCTCTTCTATATGCATGAAAAGATTATACCAAATTCTCATATAATTGTTTTTTGGATTGCTTTTATTTTCAATTCTAAAGCATTTTTTCGAAGGAATATACTTAGACATTAGATATTATTTATCCAATAATCTTTGAATTTAAGACTTTTAAAAGTAATTGTTTTTAAATTTATCTCTTTTTGATAAATACTATTTAATATCATTAGTTTGTAAATTATTGTATAGAATAATAAAGAGATAAATATCAGGAAAAAATAGATAAAATAAAATAACAATTGAAATTATTTTAAAAAGATAAATAATCATTTTATGCGTCATTGTCAGTTTTCTAAAATAGTTTTAAACTTTCTTATTAAATTTTTTCAGCATTCAAAAAGCATTTCAATAATTCTTCTATTATATGTTAAACTTCTTGAGCAGATAGAAGGAAATCTTTTAACATCTCTTATTTGTTTCATATTCCATTTTGTAGAACTATTTAAAAGAAGTTGACAGTACAAGTTGTTTTATAAAAGAATTTTTATACTTTATTTTGTGATTTTTAATTTATAAATACAGTGATGATTTTTTTAAAAAAACAACTGAATATTGTTGTTTTTTCTTTACTTGAAGTCCTGACAAAAAATTTTTATATTGCAGATCAACATCATTCTGTGCAATTAACATTTCCTTATAATCAATTTTTATTTTATTTTTATTGGAACATGTATTCAATCAATGCAGATGAGATTCTATTTTTGTAGTCTACAAATTTTATAAAATGTTTAATTTAAATAGTACTTAAACATAATTGATAAATATAAAATATTCCTACAACCAACAATTTTATCAAATAATATCATAACAAATAAAGAAAATTTCATTTTCATTATGAGTATAACTAAAAAGAAAGTTTCCTACAATAAATAATAAATCATTGTGTATTCAATTTGAAAATCCTTAGTTTGTAGGATCTAAATAAATCATTATTAATTGCTTAATGAATGCAAAGATGTTCTTGTTGTTATCTCTGTTATAAAAACAATTATCTTAAAGTCCATGGAATTATAATTTGTGTATTCTTAAATGACATATTTTCACTGACAAATGGTAACTTTTCATGGTAAATCATATATTTCTTGCATAATTACTATGATTTGAATTAAATGTTTTAAATAAAATTATCACTTTTAGATAAGTTAATGTTTTATTAAGTTGAGAGACTGCAAACCTCTCATGCTCATTACTATAACAGCCAATCAGATCATAAATACAAGACAGAGAATTTAAGAAGAATAGGGCAGTCCATCCTATTCTTTACTTGTCTTTCTATATATCCAAGCCAGTCTAAAGTACTTAGATCTGAAAGTGCGAATATTAAATATCTTCACACTTAACTCACTGAGTTTAAATTACAAACATACAGCATGAAATATTCACACTTTTAGATCTAAGTACTTTAGACTGGCTTGGATATATAGAAAGACAAGTAAAGAATAGGGTGGACCACCCTATTCTTGTTAAATTCTCTGTCTTGTATTTGCAATCTGATTGGCTGTTATAGTAATGACTGCAAAAGGTTTTGCAGTCTCTCAACTTAACTTCAATACTGTTTGCACTTTATAAAAATAAATATTAGTTAATGTTTTATGTTTTTTTGACATTTAAATAAATTATTTAAATCATTAAAAACCAGGTGAATTATATATTTTTTACACTAGAAAAAGAAGACATGTTCAATAAAATCATTTGTTTATTTATTATATGTTTATTAAGTTATTGTGTCATCATAATTAGTAGAGAATTTTAATTCTTTGATAGCATTTATTAAAACAATAAAGCCAATTATTCAAAGCTTTAATAGGTCTATAAATGTAGATGATAAAAAGCAACCCTTAAGCTATCAACAATCTCAACCTGTAGTCAAGGCAACCTCTTTTAACAATAAGGTGACACCACTTTATCTATGGTCTAATATGTTTATATAGACAGTAAAGATTGCCACTTCTTTAGTATTTATATAAACATATCAATCCACAGATAAAGATGCTACCACTTTTATTGTTAAAGAAGGTTGTCTTGACTACAGGTTGAGATTGTTGATAGGTTACGGGTTGATTGTTATCAGCTATTATTTACATATACATAAGTTTTATCTATGGACTAAATGAAGTTTAGAAAGCCTTAGTAAAAGTAATACTTCATTATAGATAGTTACAATAGCTCTCTTTTGAAATTTAACTTTTTGCAAGATTTTTTGGTGCACACTCATATGCATCAGTTTCATGTATACACTAAATAAAGACTTGGAAATATTATTCACAACATTACTAATTATAAGAGTTCAGTAATAAAAGAAAACTTATTTTTTTCTACTAATAATTACAAGTATTTAGTATTGGCATATCATTTTTTCCAACATTTTATTCTATTTACATTAATAAAATAAAAAAAATATTTTAAGATATAAAGTAATAAATGATGATATTTTATTTGTGATTATAAGTTGTATTATTGCCATTGAATTATTAATTGTTTTTTTTTTTAAATTCAAATTTTGTTTATATCTTAAGCTTATTAAGAATATTCAGGTTAGGATTGATCACAATAATTTGAATGGTCTTTATTCTCCTCCTTTTTTCAAGTGTTGCCATTATAACTAAGTGACATTCTAGTACAGGAATTAAACTGGAAACTTAGATTAATAAATACTGAATTTAAGATGATGCACTAATTCATCTACTCTGAAATAGGAAGAATGATCTAATGAAGAATATATTTGAAAAGAGTGCATATAGAGTCAAAAAAAAGTCATTTCTGTAAAGTCATCTAAATGTAACACCTTACTAGAACCACCTACTTTACATATGTGTAGAAATAATTTTTTTAAATGATGTTTTGAGAATTTCTCAAATAATGCACAAGAATACATTTCTTAATGATGTTATTAATGATACATAATATTCAGAATTTACAGGAAATAATTTACATTGAACAAAACTTAGATCCTGAATTATGGCACCCTTTGCAAGGAAAGTGGTCATATTCACAAAAATACTGAATTAAATTGGAACTTTTAAAATGACAAAATTTAAATGTGATTTTTAGACTTTTGAATAAATTTATGAAATTACAAAAGAAAACAAAAAAACACAAAAAGTACACTTTACTCAAGCTATTTTTAACCATTGGCTTCAAAATAATGAAACTCTAAAAGATGAGTCAGTACCACTGGATAGATTTACTATTTTATGTTCATATTATTTTCTACTTCTACAAGTCCATTTATATGAAATAGTTTCAGTGACTTGAAATGTAGATTAGAACTTATTCAGCAACATGGAAATAGATTAGAGCATAGAAAAAATATACTGAAATATTTAACAAGAAAAAAAAAGAAAGAATAGATTCAAGTTTAAAAAATTAGTATATCAAAAAGAAGACTTTGATATGAAAAATTATTGCACCCATCAAACAGTTGTAATAAAATTCTTGATAGAAAGTAGTTTATTCATTAAAATCCATGTAGGGTTATAACTTTTTAGGAATTCTAGCATTATTAGTAAATTTAATATTTTTTTAAATGATCATACGATTAAGTCAAATAATTTTTTACTTTTGAGAAATATATGTATTCAAGCATGAGTGCATGTGCGGCGCAACTGTTCCCAAAAGCTATCTATTTTATATTAATAGCTTTTGGGAACAGTTGTGCCGCACATGCACTCGTGCTTGAATTAAATGATCATGTACATAAATTTGGAATAAAAAAAGTGTTTTTCATCTTATATCAGCAATTTGTGGAGAATATGTTGAAATTATAATAATAAAAGTTTTTTTGGAAATTGTAAAAAGATTTTACAGATTACATTTTAATCTAGGTCACGTAGATAAAAGACTATTTATAATTAAACAGCTAAACATAGGTCATCAGTTGATAGGTTTATAAAAAAAAATTCTATCTGTAATCATGGAGCTGAAGCTTTATTTAAGATAATAATAAAATTTCATTAGAATATCTCATAATAGACTAATGAATCTCTTGGTATGAAGTATAAGCTAATGCATTGGAAAATATAATGAACTTAGGGCCAGGATTTAAAACATATTTTTTTAGAAATTTGAATTGTGTGCTGGCATATTGATTAAACTAAATTCAAATAAGTGCATTTGAATGTTCTGTAGCAGTAAATCATTTTTGCAATTTTTTGTAGACATTTTTACTTTTACTTTTTTTTAATGCATCTGTTTGACTTTTCCTATTACTTATTAGCTGATGTAGTAAATTCAAAATTATAAAAAGCTTGTCTATCACATGACATTTATCTAGTGTGCATGTTATTATATAGTATTAACAAAAGATTATTTATCAAAAAAATTTATGCAAATCTTTACTTTGAAAGATGACAAATCAGTAAAAAACCAAAGTCAAGCAGCTTTATTAACAAAAAATATAAACAAATTTGAAGAATCTTTTTTAATTACTTTTTTAAAATGACATTCTAAGTATGGTAAGCAAAATCAATAAAATTTTCAGAAAAAAAAATCATTAACATTTGAAGTTTTGAAAGTAATTGTTACCAATATGTGTATTTTGTGGCAAATATAAAGCCTTATCTTTAATTACATTTTATTAATTATAATAACATTATTATATACACAACTGTTCAGGTTCAGTAATTTAAAAAGATTGTAAAGTCTAATGTTAACACATTTCATGATATGTCATTTATAATAGCATTAGATTTGCCACAATTCAGTTTCGTAAAGAGAGGAATTCTAAAAATCAGAGAAACTCTAAAAATAAAAATCCAATCTTTTCACTTTGACTGACTCTATGCAAGTTCATTTTTGGCCATGACAGAGATAGGCTGCTAGCTCAGGACTGGCTTTATCATGAATCTTGGGCCAGGATATCACTGGTGGGTGGATAAGTTTCCATCATGCTAGATGTGTCTAGTGTCTACTGCAAGAACTTCATAAATCATCTGACATGATTCTGTTATCTTTTTTGGTCTTGTATAAATAATTGTCTCAATTGTTCAAATAAATATTTTAATAAAAAAATAACAATTTAGAAATTACTAATTACTAAATTGCATTTATTTTTAAATTGTGTGTTCTTTTATAGTTTACATATTAATGCGTGATTATCCAGTACAATTCTATAATAAACATTGATTTCCTGTGATGTAGATTTATATTTATATAATAAGCACAAAGCTTCATGTAAAAATGGTTTATATGATTTTGTATTGCCAGTACTTTGGTTAGCCTATTGGCTTGATTGTTTTTTATTTACTAGTCGGATTGGTGATCTGTTTGATATTTTCATTCCTTTTCACTTCAATTTATAATTAAATAGAGATCAGATTGTCAGTCTGCTACAATCTCTTATATTTGGTAAGCTATATCTAGATGTGATTTTGAAAAATCTTCTTTGAGTATAGGTCTATTCTATTGGACATTATTAATATCGACAACAGAGTTCAAATTACTGCTTGGGGTCATTTTTTCTGCTGGTTTTATCAGTGTGTGAATCAATTTCACTTCTGAGTTTTTTGATTTTTGATCATATATTTATATTAAACTTTCTATTTGATTTCTTTTAAATTAACTGTAAAAGACAATAGGAGTGATCCTTATTGCCACTAATGAACTTGAGGATTTGTGTTATTCTTGTAAATGGATTGAATGGTTCACTACACTAAGTTTTTTTTATTAAAAGAATTTAATATTTTTCTTTGTGATTTATCAAATTACTAATCTAATTGTACTCCATCCATCATGATATAGTTCTATAAATGGTATGTTTTGGTATAAATCATCTGAGGCAGATGTAAGGTTTTTTTTTTTAAAAAAAATATAATTAAATCACCAAAGAAAGGAATTTTGATAACTTAATAACTTTACAGCTTTAATATGCCGTTTACAGTTTTTAGAACTGAAATTTTTTTATATGTAGTTGGTATCTCATTTTTTGTGGCTTAGATATTGAAGAGTGAATTCAAATATATCATTCTGTCAGAGCTCTTTATAAGTTTTGAAGTCAGTCTTAAGGTATTTATTTTTGTTAGATTGCTGCCTTTTTTAAATTCACACAATTTCTATATGTCCAGTGTAATTGCAGCATCTTAATATATTCATGTGTCTATAACATTGCTTTTGAGGATTGTTTTATTAAATCTATATTCTAGGTCTTACAAATGTTGTTTTTGGACTTCCTTGTAATAAATGTTTGCATGATCCAACATTGTTAACTTTCACTGTTTGTTTATCTATGGACAGGCTGTGTGTTGATTTGTTTGTTTCTAAGGGTTTTTTTTTTTGGCAGTTTATTTTGCAGAATCAAAGACATTTGACCCTTTATATAACCAATATTTTCTTAGAGTATCTTCTAGAAAATATTTAAATTTATATGTTAGGGCCAATTTTTTTTGAGGGTTGGTGACATAATCTACCACATTTCACTTTTTTTATAGAATAAAATAAGTTATCTTGACAGATATATTAAAAATGAAAAAATATAGATTGTAAAAAATAATATTAATTGAAAAATATTTGTATAGTTAAATGTTCTTTTTATACAAGAAATAGATATGATTACATTTTTTGTTTTGTTTATTGCATATTTAAATGAGTTCTTAAAAGCAGATTATTTTAATGAGAATGAAATTAACATTGGAGATATGTGAAGTAATTAAATAAAATTTTCAGATGTTATGTCAGTATTTTCATTTCAAAAAGTGAAATCAATAATACCTTATATAAGTTTGTGAAGAATCTAAATGCCAATAAAACCAAAGCAATGTAAATTTATAAAGAGAAAAGATTAAGATTAATCATTAGACAATATATATATATATATATATATATATATATATATATATATACTAATTTACTATATATATATATATATATATATAGTAAATTAGTGGTTTTAAATCATTGCAAAGTTTAATATCTCTTGTTGAAAATATCTATAAAGTATTTGCAATGAGTCTTCATTTATTAAGAAATTATTTATAAAGTTATTTCATTGGAATTAGGTTTCAAAAAGAGATTTGTTAAATCTTTTGTTTTAAATATTGCTTTATATTGAGAAGAAACATAAAAAAGAAGGAAAAGTGAATAAAAAAGTAGGCTTAAGTGATTAGAATTGGGAGAAAAATGAAAAAAAAAAAATTAAAAAATTAAGACCAGAAATATAAAAGTGTTAAAAGGAGTAAATATTGTTTTTAAGAAATTAAGTGAAAGTAGGATTTAGTAAATAATTAGAGGCAGAAAAATTTTGACGTTGGAAGGAATTATAAAAGAAATGAGGAAATGAGGTAGAAGTAAAAAAAAAAGTTAATTGATGACTTTCAAGAAAAAAAATAGCTGAATATTTTAAAATAAAGCAAAAGATAGAAAATCTTAAGAGAATTTGTGAGTTTTTAGCGGATAATTGATAACGATGATAAATATGTGAATTATTATCAATATTGAATAACTTAAATATCAGGTTTTATAATGTGTTGGTATTACCTAATCATCAGTAATGTTATTTCTATGGAAATTTGGCTAACTCTCATGGTTATTTTCTGGAACTAATCAAGAGCAAGGATCTCAAAAATGAAAAAAAAAAAAAAACATAGCTACAATGGTTTAATTTTTCTTTTTTATTTATTATAAGAAATGGAAAGTTTGTTTAATTAAAGATTAATAATATAAAAAGATAAAATATTCGGCACTACCATTAGAATATGGTGATTATTATTTAATATTAGAAAATTATTTAGCATCAAAAAATCGTTTAAAAAATAAATTAGAATATCTAACAGTTATAATCAATGCAGATAAGTTTTTATTGATTTTTTTTTTACAGCCATTTTTATTTTTATTATTTTCTCTCTGTTTTTTGATTATTAAAACATAGTCTAGTAACTAAAGGAAAAGTCTTTTAACTTACCAGAGAACATTTGATTCAAATACACTTTTAAATATTTATTTATACATATTTGTAAAAAAATAAGATTTTTTGATATTAATGATGATAATTTTTGCAGGAATATAAGGCTGAAATATAAAAGTATACAATTGGAAATGAACAATAAATATACTAATAAATTTTAATACATATCTCTAGTATTTGATTCATGTATTAAAAGATGAGTAACTAAAATTGTTCTTGCAGCATCACTCATCATAGAGCCACATTTTTGCTTTTTTATTTTTTAGATAAAAAGTGTGCATCTTATAAAAATACTCTAATTTATAAAACAAGGTACTGTTAAAGGATATCAATACGGTACCAGTATTACATTAGTTTATGTTCAAACCAAATACTAATTTATTTATTTTTTAGAATAATACAAATCTAAAAACCTTCCTAAGAATCTAGAGAAAGCCAATTTAGTCAGAACCAGGAGTAATAATATATGGTATTAAGTAAGATTTATATATTTAAAAGCTCATGGCTTTAAATTAGCCAATATTTTTTTTATAATTGTATAAATAAAATTTCTTAGATAGAGATGGCAATTAAATAAGAATATAAAGTTAATTAAAAGGTAATTTAATAGAATTATGATGTTTTAATCAGAGAAAAATAATCTATTGTCCATATTTAATTATTGATTAAACAAAGTTTCCTCAGCAAGATGTCAACCAAGAAATTGAAGATATTATTTAAAACTATGAATATTTTTTTTTTATAATAAGTGAATGGATTAGACTGCTATATGATGGGATACCCAAAAATCTAGAATTGTTCTCTAGAGGGTGAGTACATTGTTGTATATGCTTCTGCTGATAAATATCTTTTGCAGAGATCTCTCTGCATCAGTCTGCTGATTATTGTCATTGAGTAAAGTCATGATGCTGCATAGCAAGTGCTTTTGTTAATTGAGTCTTGCTATTATGATTGAAAAGTTGGAACAATATGCAACTCTATTTTTATTTAAAGAAAATGGCATGAAAAACAGCTTATATGTAAGCTGCTCTGGAGAAACACAAATTGACAAGTGGTTTAATGAAAATATCAATTTTGCCACATCAATTTTCACCACATCTTAAAAATGTATGCAATTGAAAACAAATGTCAACACAATGCTGATTATTTTACTTTGATGCAAATGACATTGTTCACTCAGAATTCATTCATAACAATTTACCACTGTACTAAACCCAAAATTCTGTTACCATGTCACCATGATAATTAGCAAAGTAAATATATTAATAAAAATGTTTAAATTTCTGAATTATTTCTTTCAAACATTCTAATTTATTTTTAAAAATAAATATTAATATTACTAATTTATTTAAAAATAAACTTATTTTAAATTATTGCCTCATAATAATTATGATAATTCTGCAAGATGTTGAACAATATAATTATAGTAGATAATTGTATTTATCAGTCACATTTTTAAGTCACACTGTAATGTGTTCAGTTTAACACAGTGGGAAAATGTCAGATTCTGAATATGAAATCTTGGAATTGATTTTAATGCTGTATCAATTTTTTTTAATATTGGTATCATTTTTTTAAATATTATCTTTTTTTAATACTAATATTATATTTTTACATATTTTGCTGATCTGGTTTTTCTTGGATTTGGACTATCACAAGATTTGTTACCTAGTGAAAAACTTATAATTGGTGCATAATATTAACCAAATACATGTCAGGCAAGTCCAAGAAAAACATAATTAGTAAAAACATATTTTTAAAAAAAGATATTATGACACATCAAGATATTTTATTCTTAAGAAATGTCATCAAAATGATATTCCACACATCAATTGAAACCTAAGTGGTTTCTCTATTGAAAAAATATTTAAAACTTTATTGTCTATTCTAGTGGAATAAACTAATTTGTAGATTTTTATTTTAATTATTAACATAACCATTATTAAACAAAAGGATATGCAAGGCATAGTATTGGTGTCTAAAAATTTATTGAATAAACAATGTAAGTATAAATCCTTAACACCTAGATATCAGAATGCAGAGTATGTATGTAATAATATATATATATATATATATATATATATATATTACATATACATACATACATATCAGAATGCAGAGTATGTATGTAATAATATATATAACATGACTAAGTTATGGTTTTGAAATATCAAGCATATAAAAAAATTAGATCATGAAGTAGTGGATATATTCTATTATTGAATGAATATTTGAGAAGCTAGCTTTGTTTGTAGAAAATGTAAACAAGTTATGGATAAGAGATTTAAATTAAACTAAAACTAACAAACAATATCAATTTTTAGCAAACTAATTATTAGTTTTAATCATTATTTATCTTATGGAAAATTTCTAGAATTTATTTTGTGGCTTCCAAAATCAAAAGAAGTGTAAATATGAAGATAGAAGTACAAATAATTATATAGTTTTATGTTTATCATTTCTGTGTCTTTTGTTAAAGAACATTTTGTAGGATTTATTTTATTATAATTTACAAATTTTATTTCGTAGAATTATGAGAACTGAATTTAACTCACACAAAGGTGTTTTTTACTACTGTGGCAAGTCAATGGTAAAACATATATCCTATTATGATTTTACTTTTTCTGTCAGAAAAATATACTCTTTATGAAATTAGCACCCTTCAAATTATAGCATTGCTATAGTGAAAATTTTAAAAAATATTAGTAGAAATATTATAGTATGTATACTCTTGCACATAAAAACAGGTAATTGATAGGCTAAAACAATTTTTAACTGGATATCAAAAAATAATGAGAGGCATTTGAAAAAATCTACTTTCAGAGAGAAATGAAAAGGAAGTTTTTGAATCATTATATGTATAAAAAGGATTGTAGTGGTCCTTTGAAGAAAAAAGTCTTTATTTTGAAATGAACAGTTAATGATGACTTAAATAAAATGGCTGTAACTTGTTTTTTCATATATATAAATTCTATTTTCCTTCTGATTACTGCAAGATATATAAAATTTCACAATTATTTATCTTAATGAATACAGTGCAATTTGAATTTTCTCTTATCACATTATTTGTTGTAGCCTAGGAGAGATCATAAATTTTACCTATTTTTAATTATAATTACTTGTTGTTGATGTTTTTTTTTTAAAAAATAAAAATCTTGAAAGTATTTTTTTTTACATTAACATGCTAAAATTTTGTAAACTCAGACAAATATTGTGGTTAATGATGTATAAAATTTACCTTTTTTTAAAAAAAAAATTAAGTTAAGTAAATTCAACTCAAAAATGATTTTTTATAATAAAAATGTTTTTTCTTTAGAATAAAACATTTAGAAAAGAAGTGATTCTTAAGTCTTGACCTGATTTCTAGGCAATAAACTGGTCAAAAGAAAACTGAAGTCTACGTTTCCAATTATAATAGATAATTGTAGAAGAGAGAAAATAAATTGATAGATAAACGAAAAGGGGAGAGAACATATTTCTTCCAGTGCTTTATGCAAATAATTCTCTATAATTGCAAATAATTTGCATATATATTTCTTAATTTTTATTTTATAATTATTTACAATAATCTTGTGAAATTTTATTTTTAATATTTTTAATACAAAGTTAATCAAAACACTTAAATATTAGACTTTTTGTGATGATAGCATTTTTATCATCATCATTATCAACCATTATCAATGCACTTCTGGATGAAGGTCTCTCCAAGTTCAATCCATCTTCTCTGATCTTTAGCTTTTCTTCTCCACATCATCCCTGCACACTTTCTTATTTCATCCATCCATCTCGCATGTGGTCTCTTTCTGGGTCTTTTACAATCTCTTGGAATCCAGTTTATGATTTCAATTGTCCATCTATTATCATCTCTTCTAGCAATATGTCCAGCTTAACACCACTTCAATCTTTTTATTTTTTCAATGAGGTCAGTAACACCTGTTTATTCTCTTACCCTTACATTGCATTTTTGATCTCTTCTTGTTACTCCCAATGTACATCTTTCCATACTTCTTTGAGTGGTCTGAAGTCTCTGTATTGCTCTTCTATTAAGTATCCAAGTCTCAGATCCATAAGTAAGAACTGATAAAACACATTTGTTCAAAACCTTCCTTTTTAAACACATAGGCATATTTCTTTTTAGTATCAAGTTATTTCTATACCAAAAGCACTCCAAACAAGTTTAATTTTACTTGTAATTATATGCTGAATTATTTTCACCACAGAGTTTTAATTGTTAAATGTTAAAATGTTTTAAATATATCCATCTATTATTAGTAATAACATACATATTAGTGTTATATATATATAGAGGGAGAGAATGTGTGTATGTATATGAATGTATATAGTATAACTATAAGAAATCTAATACCATCTTGAATTAATTATATTATAAGGTTGCATAAAAAAATTGTTTACTGCTTGTATATCTAGAGGTGCCATATTGAATTTTTTTAAAAACTGATGCACAATAACTTCAGTTTTAATAATACTAGAGCAAAAAACTTTACATTAATAGAAACTAGAAAATGAAGGAAAACAATAAGGCTAAGAGAAATAGTGATTACCATTTAAAAATTAAGCAAAAAAAAAAGAAATTTCAACATCCAACATAATTATTATTTTATTGTTTGTTTATAATTTCTAATCCATCATTAACTAAGTTTAAATTACATCTTCAATTCATCACAAAATTATCTTTCAAACCATATATAATACTTCTTACCTGAGATAATCCATAGCTTCAGAATCTCCAAAAGTATTCACATAAGGATTATTCATTTTTATCTTGTACCCCAAAAGTTGATAAATCTCAAAGGTATCTATAAGAAAAAGATTCATCATAATAAAAGATACAAACAAATCATTTCCAGAAGATGGATATGCATTAGTCAACATAGCAATTGGCTTCTTGTCTATCTAAAACTAGAAATTGTAGGCTACTGTCTGTATCCCTGATAAAATGAGTTTCATCTCTTCATTTTATATGTTTTTGTGTACATCAGTGATGTTTATATTCTTTATGCACACCAGTGATGTGTATATTCTTTACGCACACCAGTGATGCTATCTTGTTATATTTATTGTATCACATAGTTATAATTTATTTGCATATAGTCCATTTGTTAGCTATAGACTTGAAAATAATGTTATGAAAGATATGGCAAAACTAGTTACTCCACAGCATAAGTATCAAGGCATAAGCAAAACTAATTTGATTATTTTCTGGCATATACAATTCCATGTGGTATATGCATAGCCCTTGTGGCTACTACTACACAAACATCATTTGAAATCTCTATTTATTGGTTTTAAGTGTTTATATTTTTACATAGTACTATGCCCGCTAAATTTTGTGAATGCTCTATCAACTGCAATCTATCTGTACATTTGATTATTAGTTTTTAACATTTACATTGCAGTACTCTATGTATGTAAATCATTACTTGATATAAAACACAGAGTAAACACAAACACACCATATAAACAATTATAAATAATAAATTATTAAACCTTTTGAGAATCATTATTTTTATAAAATAAGTTTGCCTCATACTTGGATTAGAACACACAAAATTACTGTACATATGAATTCATATAATGTATAACATGAGTATAAATAAATATAGAATTTATATACACACACACCAATACAAATGCAAATTAAGAAAAATTAAATTATTTTTCAAAAAATTAAAATATTATTCAAAAAATTAAAATTGTAGACTTATGAGACCGATATTCTGCAATTATGTTTACATTCCATGGAAGGCCTTCTTTGTGAATGATCAGCATATTTGTAATCCATTTTGCCTAACTCATGAGGCCAATAAAAGTTTTCTGTCTTTTTTGCTTTATGGAAATTAGAAAATTGATCAAAAAAAAATTAAATGCGGTTGTTACGAAAAAATAAAAAAAAAAAAATTCAAATTTCATTGGATTTTTTTTAATGACACCTTTATAAACCTATGTTCCAGATGCATCAAATGCCCATATATCTGTTGATGAGATACTTATAGTTTTTACATCATTAAAAAAAAGAAAACAACATTTTGACAAATCGAGTAAGACTCACTTCAAAACTGTAATTGAGTAATAAATATATAAACTGCCTAAAAAAATAAAAGTTAGTTTATGCATTTGATCATGTTATTAAATATTTTAGAAAATTATTTTGTAATGAAGGAGTAACAATAGAATGATAAATTGCAATGTAAAGAAAGCAAGAAAAATAGTTTGGCATGCACAAGCATTTTAAATTGTGTAGTTTTTAAAAATTAAAAGCATTTTGAACTCTTTTTAGTTTGCCTTTTTTGAATCTAGTTTTAAATAAAATCTTCCACATTTTTATAGTAAATTTAATGGCAAAACTAAATGTGATATTAACATTTTGGAGTTAATAATATTTCAGAAGTTATCACTTAAATTTAAATGTCAGCAATGATTTTTTCTTTCTTCCTATTACTAACTTATGTAAAGAAAGGAAAAAAAAATATTTTTTTTTCTTTTGCTCATTTATGTATCAAATCATAATATAATATCAGTAGTTTTTTTTTTTTTTTGATAACATGTTATGAAGTAAAAGAAAATATTTTCTAAAAAACATGTAGTAAAGAAACATTTCAAATCTCATAACTAGCTGGTGACCAATCTGTCATTTGGAAAAGAGATCTGAAACTAGCAGTTGCGGAATTGCAGTTCTGTCAAGGCAGTCCAGTATACTCTAGAATACTTGATGATACAACTTGAGGAGCAGTGTTGCACTGATTCAATGCCATGGAAAAAACACTTAATTAAAATTGTTTTCCACCATAACCTGAATAGTGATGTTGTTTGTTTTACAGTAATGTTAATACTTTATTTGTAACAAGAACTATGATGACTTTATCTAGCAGAAATGTGCAGCTAGACAACAAAAAACATATCAGCCAAGATACCCAGAAAATGCAATTGAATCTAGAAACTAATGTGGATGTTTGCCAAAACCAATCAGTGCCTGTCTTAATAATGTCAGGAAGAAAGAAGTGGATAGTGCTTTAAAAATTATCCAAGACCTACTGAGACTATACCCTATCTAATGTCACAGTGCAGTTGTATTTCTTTTCTAACATCACCAGTGCCCAAAGAAAAGAACTATCATCTTTGGAGGATTTAATGAAGAAATCCAGAAATCTATTAAAAAAATGATATCTGCAGAAAACCATGGATTGAAATGTTTAAATATTTCACTCATAAGATCTTATCATTATAGATATTATAAGATCTTAAACTAAAATTTAAAATATTTTATATATTATTATTATTATATTTAATATTTTGTATACTTATTAATAGTTGTGAAAATATGTGCAATAGTTTTCTCTAATTATTGTTAATAATTTTTTATTAATTCATTTAATTTGTGTTTACTTATGTAACTCAATTTGCACATTATACTGTTAATGGTTGGTATGCTAATAATATCCATGATTCTGGAAATCATGTAATTCACTGGAGGACATGCAGGGATGGTGATATTTTCTCTTTGAAATGTTTGGCACCTTAAAGTTTTACTTTTTTATATTGAAACTAAAAAAACAAATTAAAAATACTTTTGGGAGAACTTGTATTTAGGTCATAAATCATTATCATCATTGTATTGGCTAATATTAATATATATTTGAACTGAATCATTTTACTTAAATTTTATTAACTATTCAATTTTCACCATATAAATATTTATTTGAGTCAAACCTTCACATCTGTGTATTTTTGGTTCTTGGTTCAAACTCATTTACCATTAAATATGTTTATCATTATAATATATGTACACATACACCCATATAGATACATTTTGTAAGTATATTGTTAGTACAAATAAAAAAAAGTTATTGCATCATAAAGCAATTCATAATTTTTATTTTTTATATCAATTTAACTTTTTATGCTTCATGTTAGTAAATTATATATAGAATAAATGTTTAAGAATTGTGTGGATTTCTTTGGTATTTGAATCTTCACTTGTTGTTCATTTCAATTTTATATGTATTAACTAAAGTAATATGTAGTTTTGTCTTGGATTTTATTTAATCTTATATTTTTAATGCAGAACATTTTGAGTATTATTTATAAAAGTTTTTATTTTCTGAAGTTTAGACAAATGTCTCATCAATTTCATTATAGATTATCTTAATTTTTTTTATGTAATGTTTTGCAATTATTGTCTTTATTTAAATTTTAAAGACCATTAGTACAGAAACAGTATATTTTTATCAGGTTTTTGGCAATATATTGCTCATAATCATATTTTTCATTTTCAGATATTAGTTTAGAAACAACATAAACTTAATTTAGTTATCCTAAGCCATTACACTTCTATATTCTATTTAATAATTTCAGATCTTATTTTAAGAATTGATTTTAACAAATTATAGAAAGTAATCTTCTTTTCCTCACAAAAACCATTAAACATTAGTGTTCAATCTACAAGGTTATTGAGACCCCAATCTCAATATAGAGACTTTAAAGAAATAAGAGCAGACATTTTATTTCCAAATTCAAATGTAATAATATGAGCCAATCTTAATGTCTAGAAATGAGAGTTTGAATTTATAAATCATTTACTTTAAATTCATTTCTTTTTTTAATATTCATATTAATACTTCTGAAATTTTAAATTCACTTTGTGCCAATATTAAGCATTGCTAAATTATGTAATATTTTATAAATTTTCTATCATCTTTAACAAGGAGTTTATCAAGATAAAATATGGCTTCTATATAGACAATTAGTTTTACATACTAATACATGCCAATGTGGGGTGGTTTGCAAGAAGAACATCATCCATACTTCCTGTCATATCTGACCCTGCCTTCAGAAGTGGACTATTCCAGATTCCTTGCCTGAATGGCTAGCACCCAGTTGCTATCCAACAGGATTAAAACCTTCACTGGGATTTGGTGTGTGAACCCAATGAAGGTTTTAATCCCATTGGGTAGCAACTGGATGCTAGCCAATCAGGCAAGGAATATGGAATAGTCCACTTCTAAAGGCAGGGTCAGATATGACACTTCCTTAAATAACTGAATAGTTTAGTCCTCAGAAAAAATAATAACTATTCAGGACCAGAAATTATAGAGCTAATATTTGGATTTTGATATTTAGGATTTGATTTTCTACTACTACATCAAATATGCCTTTTGTTTATATGGTATACTTTAATAAATAAATAATGATATAATCATGTCTTTAGAGATCAAATGGTATTTAAGCACCAAAACATTGGGCTGAGTACAACAGTTTCATTTAATTTGACTTTTGTGCTGTTATTTTCTTGACCGAGAAATAGATTTATGATTGTTTAGTTTGTGAGTCTCAACCATTGCATCATTTTATTAAACTATATAAAGTTATATATTTCATCAGCAATAAAAATTAAAATTAAATTTCATGTTTATGCTATGACTTTTACCTAACAATTGAATTGAAAATAATACCAAAGATTAAATGTTTTATAATAAATATTCTTTAAATGATTTTTTTATTAAAAAGTGGGTGAAATTTTTTGTTCATCTTTTAAAACTTTTCTTATTAGCCAGCTATATTGAACATAATATTAATTTTAGGTTAGTTACTGATTTGTAGTGAATAAACAAAAAGATAATCTTATCAAAGTTATGATGGCTTTACTTCTAGTTATTATTTTAATAGCATTATCAGCTCAAAAAATATAAGTTAAAAAATATTGGTTATTTCTGTTTACATTTCATTGCAGAATCCTCTTCTTAACTTTCTTAAAGACAAAAATGATGAGGGATAAAAAACATTAACTATTGTTTAATATGTATGATTTGTATGTGTTTGTTTCTTTTTATATTTTATAAAGCGATGTTTTTCTCAACAACTCCTCATGGAGAAACAGTGAAGAAAAGGCACTATTCATTAGGCTTGTCAGATTTTGAGTGATAAGGGTTTAAACAATTATTAATTCTTGTTTCATTTGCTAATTAAGAATTGTTAGTCATCCCTTTTTAAAAATTACTGAATAAGTACTTAAATTGGTCACATGAAAAAAATCAAGCATTTCAAGTTTTATTTAGCTTAGATTTGAATCCAGATTGTTTGCATGGAAAGCAGGTATGCCAATAAGACATTGCAAGGCTTCTAATTAGCATACATGTATATAATAGTTTGTTGTATATAAATTTGTTTATATACAATTTGTGCTTATATAATATTTGCTTCCATATATATGTATGACTGGGATTATTTTTAATATATATATATATGTGTGTGTATATATATATATATATATAAGCAAATATTATATATATATATATATATATATATATAATATTTGCTTGTATTCAACTAGAATAAATATGCAGCTATGATGTAATCAGATAACTTATTAAATTGATAGTTATCCATAGGCCATCATTAAGAAAACAATTATTGAAACTGTAATGAATCCATACATACCAGGAATAGCAGACAGACTAAAAAAAATCTGCAATTGGTACAATATCAGAACAGTATTCATTAACATACTATGAGAAATTCTAACTTCTACAAAACCTACACTTGAATTGCTGAATTAAAAAAACCACATCTATGGAATACCATGTGAATGTGGGAAAATATATGTTGGTAAGATCAATCACCCCACTGAAAAGTGATTGAAGAGTAAAAACTGATTATTAGAAAAGCGAAAATAGACATATCCAAAGTAGCAGATCATGCATGTACAGATGAACTTGTGCTTGATTGGAGAAAAACAAGATTTAATAGAGAGGAAAAAGTACAAAGAAGAAAATTTAAAGAAACTGTTTACATGACTATTGCAAATAATCCCATAATCACCCTGTTTATGGTTGTACATAATGTCTGGAAGCCATTCTTAAGAAGAAAATAGAAAAATCAAGAGGACCATCATATATAAGAATATGTAATTTTTACTGATTGTTACCTTTAACAAAATAACTCAGTTGGTTAGAGCATTACCTTAAAATTCAATTTTCAAAAAATCTAAAGGTCCAGGTTTTATTTTCATATTAGTACTATTGTTGATCAGGCTAGCAATACCCAAAGAAGAAAAAAAAATAGCACTCAAAATGTTATGTTAAATACTAACCTATGTGCTATTTCTAACAGTTGAATATCTTTAGAAAGTTTAAATAAAGTTTAAAAATTTGTAAAGACATTCAGTTCTTAATACTAGTTGATGGAAATAGTTCAAAAAATTATTAATACTAAAATGCATCATCACAAACAAACCTTCAGACAAACACTAAAAATAAAACTATTAATAAAAAGAGGAATAACATCTTGAAATGAGTGGACTGGTTCTACAAGTAATTTTATAATATTAAAGGACAAGAAAAAAATATTACATTTATAACATCTTCTGTATTTCCAAGCATTTTGATTGAAGTGAACAGATAAGCATTTAAATCTATAATGAAGAAAAAAGTCACAGGAAATAAAAAAAAAGTACTATTGATATTTTAAAAGAAGAGATCAAGAAGTAAAGATATTATTAATGAAAGTATATGATAAATATCTAATTTGTAAAAACATATCACATGATCAAGAAAACAATATTGGTAGTGATATTTAAGAAACGTAAAAAAAAATATTAAAAATTATAGACATTAATTTTTTATTATTTTTATATAAAGTACAAACTATCTACAAAAAATTTTGCATTCCAACCAAGCATAAAAACAAGATGTTTTTAAAAGTTGTTTAGTACAGTGGATAACATCCAATTATTGGAAATAGTTATAAAAAGGGCATGTGAACATAAGTTTTCATAACGCTTAGCATTGTAGATTATAAAAAGAAATTTGATTCTATAAGCATTTTAATGATGATTAAAGCTTTGACCATCAAAATATTTATCTGGAATATTATCATATTCTAAAAAATATTAATAAAAATACAACAACAGTGATTAGCTTTCATAGTCATCCTAAAGAAATTCACAATAATAAAAATGTGTGTTAAAGTGATTTTATAGCTGTAAAGATTTTTAAAGAATTTTAATGAGAAGTATTTTGTGGATTACAATAGAAAGCTAAAGGAATAAAATATATGGATCATATTTAAATCATCTAGTCAAATGATATAATTTTTGCAAACAATGCTTCAGAACTTCAAGAAATAATATACGAGTTATCAGATGAAAGTAAAAAAAGTATGTCTAAGCCCAAAGGCAAAAATAATTAAACTACTGAAGAAAAGAATGTTGATAATAAAAAATTAAAAGGAATGAACTAACTATGAATAACTTGATAAGATTTAATGCAAATGATAAAACATAATGAATGGAATTAATCATAGAATTAAACTAGGGTGAAATGTTTTTTTGGCAAAATATGAAAAGAAAATATGTTTGAAATAGGGTTGTAGTAGATATGGATCTGAGATTTGACATTTAAAAGATACTGTGACTTCAAACCATTCAACAAAATATTGGAGAAATGTATGTTGGGAGCAACAAAAAGATCTCAAGTGAAATACACCAATGAGAGAATGAACCCCAATTGATTGTAAAACATTTAGAAAAAGGTCACATATGATATGAATGGATGAAGTAAGGAATTTTGCCATTATTCATGTGATGTGGAAAAAGATCACATAAACTGGATTAAATTTGGTAAATACCTTTATTCTATGGTGTATTGACAATGATTGAAACTGATGAAGATGATGATGATCTTCATATTTTGGTGCAGTAGTGGAGTGGCATATTATGATACTTATGATGTTCAGATTATATTCAGATCTATAATTTTTGGGCTGTCAAACTTCTTATCAATTCCTGAGCAATAAAGACATTTAACTGTTTTTAATAATGATGATAATAATGCACTGGGATTACAATGGTTTTATGACTAATATTGAATAATATTTATAAAAATATTTATATAATTTGATAAGCAATAGTAATTAGTTTAGGATATTGTATATTTCTGTATATAATATACAGAAATTGAAGAATGTTTAAAGAGATATATAATTAGACAAAAGTTAAACATATAGAAAAGTTTTAAAATAAAGTTGAACACATAAATCTGAGAATAGTTATAAATGTTGAACAGCATATATACAAAATAATTTTCAAAGCAATTGTTAATTAATCGGTTATATAAAGTCAATATTTACACTTATTCAAGCCAGGAGTTTGTCATATTAAATGTGTAATTTAGCTTTAGGTTAAGTAGTTAACTTATTTAGGCTTTAAAATATTCTCTTTGAAATGTTTTAATGGAAAACAACTATTTGATCTTTAAATATAGGGATTTGAACTCAGACTTTCAAGCACTCACCAACTATCCACACTATTTCATATAACTGATATACATGACCACACATATGTAGAAAAGATAAACAATCATCAATATATGTATTTCATGCTAAACCAGCATTCATCAATTGGACCTGATTATTTATCATCTCCCACACATATACATAATCAATACTCAGTTTTATATTTAGAAAATCTTCACACTTTAAAAAAACAGGCTTCAATCTACTCCAACCTCCAACTTTTTAGCCATTCATATCATTGAAAATCTGATGATGGAAAGTACAAATCCCATGCCGATGCCAACATCATTGCCATGCCCATGTTGACCTGAAGTCACTCTGACTCCTCATGTATAGGACCTTATCCATTTAAATACATAGAAGAAGGTTGGCAGGATACAAGCTTCATATGTAAATATTTGAAAACTAGGCACTTTTCACAAACCTGGAGCTTAATAGTAAATATAGGGAATTTGATCTTTAATATTTTGTAACAATACATTTATTTAAAAAAGCAATTTTTCTCTTTATTGTTGTATTGTTGTTATAACTCTCTATATGTATTAAAGTACTCCTCATGATAATCATATATATGGATGGTTTGCCATATCATCTAATTGGCCCTATTTTATCTTTGTATATAACTTTTAAAGTTGTTTTTTTTTTTTATAAATTATATGTATTATTAAGTATTTTGCACAATATAATACAGTCTAGCTCCAAACAAGAGCTTAATTTCTTCCACAAACATATTCATTAAAGTGTCTATTTGTTTTTCTGAAGGTTTGTGTTGATTTTAGTAGTAATTATATGGTGGATTATTTTTATCATTTAATATTAAATATTGAATGCCTTTATAAAAATTAAAACTTTATTTAACTTTCCTAATACATTATAAGGCATGCATTTGGGGATAATCCATTCAAGAATCATAACCTAGAGCAATGTTGCTAAAAATATAAATATTTAAATAGAAAAAATACAAAATCTAAACATTTAAGTAAAAATACATATAAAAGTAATTTACAGCATGTACACTATTACATATAAACTTGAACTACAATCAAAGTTTTAAAACAAAATAAAAAAAAATTACTTTGATAATATCTATAATTTGCCTTTTGGTAATTAACATTGTAAGTTTCCATTTGTTCTGGATATTATAAAATGAATTGCTTAATCTGGAAATTTTCTCCATGGCCTATGCATTTCATTCTTATTTTGTTAAAAAGCATTCTATACTCAGCATTTAGATCTATGGTTTTACTGTTTTTTTTCAAAGTCATTTCTTTCATGACATTCACATTAGTTTTCTATTTCCTCTTTACTTGACTTTTGATTAAAACTATTATGCAGTATGTATATAAAATATTTTTTTCAAAAAATACTAATACTTTCACTCCGAACAAATAAACAGATGGAAGAATGAAATTAGAAACAAAACTCATATGAAATAGGAGGCAGTTATTAAACAAATAAATATAAGGAATCATTTTTAAACATCTTGTGCACTCACATAAAATTTACATTATTTGCTCTTTTTGTATTTTGCATTAAAGCGGGAATTGTTTATTTCACATCAGTAAAATATATTATAATGGTCAGGATGTATTGGGAGTTTGAGTCTTACTGTATCTGTGCTACAGGGCACCACCAGGCTATTTGAACTTGGAAAATTTATATAATAGGCAGATACACACTGTTAAAGATCCAATTTTTATTTTATTGACCATCATCCCTAGTCACCAGCTCATGGAGTAACAGAGGTTTTAAAACAGATTTATTAAAATATCTTTTTAATAAAGATTTAAAAAATAAACTAGATCACTGCCAGTACTAATAACACAAAAGATTTTATTCATGTATATATATGCGACAACACACAAACTTGAAAAATAATTACTATTAAAAAATGTTTTATGTTTCATTCTTATTATTATTATTTTTTACTTTAATTTTTAATCCTAGAATGTTGAGTATAGATAGGCCACCTAGACAATGCACTTAAAAGATTTTTAAAACATTTGACTCCAGGCTAAAAATTCACAGCCACACCAATGCTTGCTTCCCGATATATATCCGCAACCAATGCAATGTGAACATGTTAGCACAGAACCACACTGACAGGAATGTGCATCTGACAGCATGATATTATTTGAAGAACATGACCTTTGTCCATTACAGGAATGTACATCTGTCTGGCGAAGGAATCATGCATATAAAATAATAAAGAGAAAACGCTATGGATGGATGGGAGAGTGGTTTATCTTACTGACTTATAGTCTCTATCCATAGAACTGAAAGGGGTCAATGTCATGGGAAGTACTACACATCCATTTCAACACCATAACTACTCCTTTGGGGTTATGCATTCAGTTGAGCACATTGCCCTAAATGCTAACACACTTCACATTACATTGATATAAACATCCATATATTCCTACACCAGCATTGACACAACTATGAAACAAATAGTCTGAAATCAAAACCCCTTTAAACTAACTTATATTTAAATGAGTCTAAGCGGCTATCTACACCCAACTTAAATTTAAGTCAATTTAAATATTTACTTTATAAAAAAATATTTAGGTTAGAGTATTTAACTTATTTTAAAATTACATTGTATTCAACTTATTTTTACATCAAATAATAGATTTGACCTATTTTTTTTTAAATCTAATAATGCACAAATAATGATACATGTTTGATTTTATCTTTACATTCCTTTGCAATCACAAACTCCTGCCCTATTACAAACAGACCTTATACTAAGCATAAACATAAAAAGATATAATATATATTTTAAAAAGATTAGTTTAAATTTTAGATAAGACTTTATAGTTGCAAAGTTTATAAAAAAAATATAAGTTCAGGTTTGATCAGGAAAGAAAGTCTATAGTTCATGTTTAAAGGAAAATAATGTTCGAAGATTTTAAACTAAAGAAAGGTTATATTTCATTTTTTTAACATTTATAATTTATACTTTCATTTCTTCAGGCTCATTTCTTCATGACGAAAATCTGAGTTTATGCAAGGGCCATTTCTTGCTGATGATGATGATTTATGAAAGCTTTATGATTTCTGAAGATGTTACCAGAGGTTCGATTTTGGGATCCATGGAGATGAAGGCTGCCTTCGGCTGGCCAATCTGAAGGAAGTGCAATTAAACAGATTACATTTTGGTAACAGTGACAATAATCTTTTTTTCACTTTTCAGCAACGTCAAACAAATTCAAAATTCTAATTTTCTAATTAATTATTTCTTTTGAATTCTTCCTTTTAAAGTCCTGAAATGTGTTATCTAGGAATGTTTGGATCCATCAAACATATTTAGTAGATTCTTCTCTGTGGTCTGTGTATATCTTGGGTGGGAAAAGCAAGCCTTTTGTTTCTATTTCTTGACTCATCTATTTTGTCATAATCTTTTTTAATAGTCATTTTGCCCTAAGGATCTGTTTTTAATTTTATTTTTGTTAAAAACTCTCTTTGTTATTTTTCAGATTAAAAGTTTTTTATTATATTTATTTCAATATTTAAACTCAACTTATTAATAAATTAATAGCTCATTATTTATGCATTTTGAATGTCCATGCTTTTAATTCATTATTAGATATTTATAAAAAAAAATTATGTACTAAAATTTAAATGTAACATATATATATATATCCCATTACAATATAGATAAGCTTTTTTTGACTTTTTGAAATAATTTCAATGTTTTAATATATTTTTGTTATTTCTAAAAATGTTTTCAATAATAATTAATCTCAAAGGCAATTTTATTTTGCCACAAATTTTATGTAAATTAAATGTCAATTACATAAAAAGTAATTGTACAACTTAAGCTTTGATTTAGTTACTTTTAATTATTATTCAGAAAATATTGTGTTTAATGTTATTAATTCAAAATGTATTTGCACAGAGCACATGAAAAAATATCTTTAATCATAATGCATTCTACACTAATTTATAAAATTGTATATTTTATTGAGAAGCTAAATTTAATATCTCAAATACTGAATGAAAACTAATACTTTGATGTTGGATAAAAACAATTTCAGTGATTTCTATAAGATTGGCAGCTATGAGAATTGATACCAATAATTTAAATTAAGTGAAATAAATGAGAAATTATGTCTTACATAACATGTTTTTGTGTATTTTGAAACTTGTCAATCAAACTTGAATTTATAGGGACAGATGTACATTGGATGATTTGAAGATTGTTTGAGAAAATCACTATATAGAACTTCATTGTATTTAAAATTATAAAGTTAGAATGAAAAATAAACCTTTTTTAATACTTTATAAGGTCTTTTTTTTAACATTATAAAATGGTCATTCTCATTTAATAAAAATTAATTATGTATTATTGATATATAAATTCATTAGTTTTTTCAAAACATTGTTTTTATATTATGTATTCAGTATTCAACAATGATAAAGCAAAATATAAAAATAATTAGAAATTTATGTGCAAAACAAGTGCTATAAATTTGTAATGTACTATAAGTTATATCTTATTATTCTTAAAATCTGAGTTCAAATCCCTTGATGAATGAAATTATTTAAATATATACCAGATCAAAAATATATTGTATTGGAGTAATTTATATATAACTTATTAGTAAATATTCCTTAAGAAAATTAATTCCATAACAAATAAAATAAATAAATTTAAATTCACTATCAATATTTATTTGAATGCAAAGATAAAGGAGAACACCTTAGAACTCAAGACCTATGGATTACCACCCTGATCTATTATTTTTGGTGCTTGAATTTCATTTGACACTTTAATTTATTTTTTAATACCAAGGAAATTTTGTATTTTTAAGTGAAAAATGTTTGATAGAATAATAAAGATGGAGGAGTCTCATAAAATGGATGTGTAAGAATGCTTAAGAAATTTTTTAGAATGTATTTATTTAATTTAATATTGTAAGGAAGGATGTTTTAAAATTTTTCATTTAATAAAAAAGTAAATTTATTATTTTCTTGATTATAGAAAAAAAAATTGCATTATAAACGTAATAAAAAAAAATTTGCATTTTTAGTTGGAAGAAATTTCTTCTGTAGTAAATATAGCATGCCAAAAAAGTGCCTATGCAAATGCTTAAAAAGTGTAGTATTCACATAGCAATTTATTATTTAAATTGTTATTACAATGAATATTGCTTTAAAAATTAGTTTCATGAAAAAATAAAGTTATCTATTTTCATTCACTTGATTGTGAAAAAAAAAAAAATTGCATTTTTATGTGGCAGAAAATTTATAGCAAAAGCTAAATCTTTTTTATTCACTGTTTCAGAAATTATGGGTTAATTTATAAGTGAATATTGTACTGGTATTCTATTTCTATTGATATTTTGAAGATAAGCATTTATTATAAAATCACAGACATTGTGTTTCTGGGCATAGCATGCAGCAGGGAATTTTACACAGTTTAAGAATGAGGTTTAATATTCTTATGTAATATGTTACAGATATTAAAAGCTGAGAAATTTATTCTTTAGTCTTAATATTTAAAGCATACTTGATTTTTGTTGAAAATTAGCTTTTAGTATAGATTTCATTTTTTTAAATGTATATTGTGTAGAGCTGGAATCAATATATATATTGCATGTTTTTATCATTGCCTATGACTAAATACATTTAGATCTGTCTTCTTTTTTTAACAATTCGACTTTTTTTTACTATTGTCTATATACAAGGGAAATTATACTATGCTTTTCATGATATTATTTTGATAGATCTAGAAAGGTTCTGAAAATAGATTTCAAATTAATACAGTCCAGAATAATGAAAATCTATTTGTAATTACGAGGGAAATCATGTATTTATGATATTATCTAATAATTAAAATAATGTAAAACCAGATTAAATCCATTAAATATAAAACTAATTTGTACCGAGAGATTTACATAAATCTCTTTATTCATTCAGGTTGAAAATAGGTCCTGCAGTCTAAATCATTGAAGATGTGTCTGATACGTTCGTGTTAAGCTTATCATAATGAATTTATTTTTATATTTTTTTACATAAAAATTATAGAATGTCGTTTCCAATCTCTTTTTATACATTATCTCTCTCTCTTTCTACATGTAAATACAAACATACAATTGTAAGGTGAACAGGTTTTAAATAACCCGCTGTTTGACAAAGGTTTCGTTTCCTTTAATAAGAAAGTGCGAATGAGACTGTATTATTCACACTGCTGACCAACTGCTGGGTAGAGACTGTTTGAGAGTTTTTTTAATCGTATTTTACATTTTAGCCAAGACAAGCTAAACACACATTTAGGAGACATTAAATGAATGACTAGAGGGAATAATTATGACTCAAATACGACAAAAATACTATCAAACCTACTTGTAATTTGAAAAAAAAATTCGCTTAGCCCAAATTCAATCCACATTATATCATTAGCAAGTAGGTATATTAGCCAATATATTATAAATATAAATGAAAACAGTACTTTTAAAAAATTATAGTAATTTTATTTACATATTTAAATAAACAATATTCTCTAATATAAACTTAGCGAAATAATTTTAAAAATTGATATTTTTTATTCCATTGAAATTATAGAGATGATAATAACATGCTACATTAAATAAATAAAATACATTTATTTTTCATTTTCTAAAATAAAATATTTGTTGATTATGTATATAAACACTTATACACACACCAAATATTGTACAAGATAATCTGGGATATATCATAAAAATCTGAATTATTTTAAATTTGCTTAATACTGATCTTTTTCTTAATCAGGAGAAATAATGTATTGTTTATTATGAATGTGCAACACATACCTCTAAATTGCGTTTGTATATTGCACTATTTTCATCATCTAGTATTAAGTATTAAATGTTTTTAGAAAAACTTAACTTTATTTAAATTTTCCAATTATATTCAACGGTTAGTAATAGCACACAGGTTAGTATATGTACAATGTCTCGACTGATATTATTCTCCTTTCTTCATGTTATTGCTAGCCTGACCAGTGACAGTACTAGCCTGGGAATTGAACCCGAGCTCTTAGTTTGTTGAATATTGAATTTTAAGGTAACATTCTAATCAATCTAAGAGTTCAGGTTCGATTCCTATGCCAGTCCAGCAACAATTTGAAAAAGACGGAATAATATCACTCAAAACATTGTGCATATTCTAATCTATGTGCTATTACTAACAGTTGAATGCAATTGGAAAATTTAAATAAAGGTAAATTTTTTGAAACCCTTTCAATACTTAATATTAGATGATGGAAATATAGTCCCATATATAAATACAGCTAAAATACCATCATGACAAACTTTTAAGAAAATATATCTTTAAAGTCTAAACTATTAACAACTAAATGACTTTACTGCTTAAAAATTCATAAAACATTTAAAAGCTGGATAACAAGTACTGGATATGATTAAATATCTTAAATTTGAGAATATTCCACTCTCTTGCTTGCCATATCATAGTATATGTTAGAGGTAAAATGTAATTTGTAGTTGTATGGTATTCAGTTCATTCAATAAGAGGTCTGTCAGTTTAAACTTTTGTTCTCAAAATATTTTTTCAATGAGATACACATTATTGACACCACTTAAGTTCAATACCAATATCTATGCATTCTAATTCTGCTACCAGATATATTATAGAAAATAATAACCAACAACCTATTTTAAAACAATTAAATATTTAAACCTATGAATTTGAAGTCAGGTTCAACTTTTACATTACTTACATTATGAGAGATCATGTGATCTCAGCTTACAAATGTTTCTCAGTAGCTATTTTTTTATCATCATGATGATGCAACTAGTATAAGCCTTAATTATCAATAGATTCCAGAAGATAGTGCTTAATAATTTTCTATCCAGTGCTGTTCCATCCAATATCCATGGACTAGTTTCTATCTAATTGTTTTCAGCAGTGAGAAACTATTGGATCTGGGAGCAGTGCACCTGGATGTTTTATATGTAATGCCCATTTCCTCTATCACCCAAACCAAATAGCAAATGATATTAATGTTTTCAATCTAAGTCAACAGTCAACATGCTTTCATAATTATATAGATTTAAAATCTGTTCAGTATGTCTATCCTTCATCTAGGATTTGTATAAAATCAATAAAGATATTACAAACTCCAGATTAAACAATGCTGAATAGCAGCAATTTTTTTTCTACCTAGAGTTAGGTCACTTAGTGCAAATTTTAGTAATCAACAAATGCTAAATGGTAGAGCATAATAAATATTTTTATTCTGTGATGTCATATCCAATATCTCCAGACTAGATTCTAGCTAATATCTTTCATCATTAAAAAGTTTTTGGATCAGTGAGTAGTATATATGGATCTTGTGGATTTATTGAACATTTCTTCCAGCAACCATATTTTATTTTTTTGTTTTACTATCAATGTGTAGCCCAAACTGAAAGATTAATGCTTTCAATCTAATTGAACATGCTAGCATAGTTATAAAGATTTAAAGCCACTTCAATATCTATATATTATGATAGTCTTACTAGTGTTGGCATAACTATCATGATTGAAAAAGAATTCATTGCTAAACAGCATTGTGTAAGATAGGTTCATGTGATAGACATTGAATAAATGTGCCTGTAGTTATTGAAAATGAAGGTACCGAGCTGATTTGAGATCTATACTACGAAAGAAAGTTGGTTTAGGTTTAAGACTATTATGTTACTATTTGTCTAGCATCTTGATAGTAAAACAAAGAAGTAAAAATGGCTGCTACAGAAAGGTGCATTAGATCTAAAAGATCCAGGTTCACCATATCCAGATCCAACATCTTACTGATGAAAGCCGTAAGCCAAAAACACATCTGGTAATATTGTATAGGAGAGCACTGTCTAGGGATTTATTCAATCTACTACCTGATATCTGTTGATTAGTAAACCTTACACTAGCTGGCATAACTATAATGACAGAAAAAGATTGTCTTGTCCAGTAAGACTAACCAGTTATTGACTTTAATTATAATGCTTCCACTTCTAAATTATATTTTTTACTCCCAAAACAGTAAATCATGTTTAGTCTTTACTAAAGTCATTTTACAGAATATAAGATCTGTTTAATTTCACTAAATAACATTTTGTACCCAATTTCTATTTAGTAACTAAGTTGTCCATCCAAATTAAATATGTGTTTGATATTGGTAGAGAGAAACATTTAAATTTATTTGGCTTCACCGCTTTATTTATATTATATTTTGCTTGTCATGTAGGTGCCAGAAGTATTCTGAATATATAAATATATCAGGACTCTTCACAATAATGCATTCTCTTAAAATTGTATTCTTTTGTTTATTTTTAAAAAGCTATTAGATACAGCTCAAATAATATTAACTGCATCTATATAAAGTCAACTATATAAAAAATTGTCAATAAAATTCAAAAGGTAAAAAACAATTTTTAAAATATATAAAATTGTATTTTCTAAAAGTAGATTGTTTTAGATAGCTTTGCACAGTGGTAGATCATGGATATAAGAGGTTAAGTTCCCAGATTGAAGCTCAACCTGTCATTTCTGACTTCAAGCATTACACAATCTCATAAGTGACTTTTATTTGCCATTTATTTATATGATATTACTCAACATGAAGTTTTTAAAAAATATACTTTTTTTAAAGAGTCTTTTATAGAAATCTATATTAAAGAATTTAGTATTGAATTGCCTTATTGCTTGAGGGTGTTATAGTTTAGAGTTTTCATAAAGGCTTACATAAATAGCAGTTCTTGAATATAAAAGTAATGTAAAAGAAAAGCCTGATGATTTTTTAGATTGTATCTAAATCTAAAAAAAATTCCAAAGTTTTGTCTACTTGTGCAAAAATATTATAAAATGCACTTATTGAAAAGTGGCCATATTTAATGGGGAAAAAAACATTTAAGAATGGATGTCTGTTGATGATGAAGTTTCTGCTACACAACAACTTATGGATTCAAAAAATATAGACAGTGTTTTAAATATTTATAGAAATAATGGCTTTGATATTTATAGTAATGATAAAATTAATATGGTAGAAGAAATTAACAACAAACAAATGCCCAGATATTTGATCTGCAAGACATTTAATCAAACAACTAGAAATCAATCCATGAACGTTTAGTTGTATTTATACATTGGACTATTTTTATCATCTAGTATCAAGTATTGAATGTCTTCAGAAAAATTGAACTTTATTAACATTTTCCAATTACATTCAACCGTTACTAATAGCACACAGCTTAGTATATGCACAACATTTCAAAAGGTATTATTCGTTTTTCTTCAAGTGTTGCTGGCGTGACTGGGATTTGAACCAGGCCTTTAGTTATCTTCATTTTCTTTTTCTGTCATTACCTTATAAAAACATGGTTAATATTTACTGGATTAATAAATGATACTTTTAATTGTTTGTAATATTTAATTATATAACAGTTTAAAGCTTTATTGCATCAACAAGTTACTATTAGATGGAGGAGTGATTGAGTATTAAGCATAACTGCTAAGACTGGCCTGCCCAAAAATTAAATATTTATTGTTTTTCTTTGTTCAAACACCAGAAATATATGTTAATTCTATTTTCAGATGCTTTAGGGATTAAGATGAATGGAACTACTTTATATTAAAATGTGTTTATATATATATATATATATAAACACATTTTATATAATGAACATTTTATATATATATATATATATATATATATATATATTCCAAATAAAATGTTCATTAATTTAAAAACTATTGTAATAACAATTAAAATAACAAATATAATGGTAATTAACTATTATGTTGTGGAGAGTTAAGGAATTAACTGAAAGTACTTCAGTGGAATCAAAGACTGCATATAATAGTTAATTACCGTTATATTTATTATATATAACATAAAATTAGATTTAGCCTTATAAAATTTAATATATAAATGTTAAAATATTGATATTCTAAATTTTAGAATATTATTTTCAGTTGTTTTTTTTACATATATATCACATTTAATATTACATATTGTACAGGTTTAAATGTACATAATATATATGTATATATTACATTTGGATCAATTCATTGTTAATTAATTAAAATAATGATACCTGAACAAAAGTGCAAGAAGGAAGTGGATTCAGAAAGAGTGGATATTGATTTCATTTATCCAGTGCTTTCATTATTAACTTACCAATGTTTTCTTAATGAAGAGGTACTTCATCATTAAATGAGCATTATAAATAATATAATTAAATATATAAACAATTATGTTTTAAATTGATTGCTACTGCATAAAGATTCAAACCAGAATTATTAGATTAAATCTTGGAGAAACTTTATTCACCTATTGTGTGAAAGTCTGAGCCTAGAATAAGATAGATCAAATCTTATAGCTATTTTATTATCCAATACTTTTTAATTAATTAATATATATCTAAAAATATTAATAACAATAAAATAGCAAGTATAAAATAAAGAATTAAAATACATTTACCATTTGTATAGGTGATTCTTCCTGGCCACCCAATTTCAACATCAATACCAATTTCCACTTATATGAATGTTTAGCATATAATAATTAATTCTATTTACTAAAGTTTGTTAAGTCATTAACATATTCATTCATTCAAGTTTGTAAGATCTCATTCATTTATTCTGAATTATAGTATACATAAAATGAATTAGCAAAACTTATTTATTCAAAACAAAAATAGTCTTCAAAATTTTTTCCTTAGATTATTTTTTTATTGTAGGAATTAAATTTTGCATTGTTATTATTCAGTCTTAACTAATGGATTGCTTTTAATTTTACACTTGATATTATTTGAACAATGTTTAGAATTCAGATGTTAACTAAGATTATCAAATATTCTAACAATTTACCTACAATCCATAAAACTGATAAAGATTCTATTTATAACTATCACAAATATATTAGTAAGTGTATTATATACTTTGGCAGAATGTTAAGATTAGAGAAATTTGCCCTTTATACATTCATAGGAACCAATCATCTTTACTCCAAATGGTAGAATCTGTATTGACATTATTTCAGTAGAAAAATATCTTTTAAATATATGAGTGATCACACTACAATATTCAAAGCATACACTATTTATTACAATATTTATGACAGAACGTACTATTCAGGATTTTTATCTTTGTTTGGATGGTACAAGTTGACTAAAATTAACGGATGATTATTCTCATTCTAAATAGTATCTTTTAAAGTATCAAAGTTCAAAGATATAAAAATCTCTTTTTTTTGAATTTGTATAATATCTTAATTAAAGTAATGATAAAATAGATATTTACATTTTTCTATACTTGTTATAAAATAAAATATTAAAATGATAATGATAAATCACCATCATTAATTAAGACTGTGGTAATCCTATATTGACAGTAATCTTATTGATGCTTAACATATGATAATTTATTGCCTTTCTAATTATTTACATAAAAATGCACTATTTCTCTGAACATTAACCAATTTCTCATAACTATTCACAAAGGGAATACCATATTTTTAAACTCATATTAATATTTGATCAATATTCTTTAAGTTAACAAACCCTTTTCTTAAACATTGACAGATATAAATTGTATTTTATACAATATATTTTTAAAAATAATATAAAATAACAATTTGTGTCAATTGTTAATACAGAGTTTAATATAAATAAATAAAAACAAATAAAAACTCTGTATTAACAATTGACACGAATTGTTATTTTATATTATTTTTATATTATATACAGAAGTATTATTTATTTATTTATTTACAATATATTTTTATAAACTTGTTGTAATTGAGTATAACAAAAAGGTAAAAATTGAAATTCAAGACTATTATGATGCAGCAAGCATGCTTTTGGAAGCCACTGCTAGAATCACAATGCCATATTAATAGTTGAAAATTATGTCTTTAAATTGACATAATTTATACTGTAAATTAGGCTTAATATGTAAATGCAGCATTTAAATGTTCCATTTTTTTGGCAGTAGAGTGCATAAATACTTTCTGTTGATTGCATTTGGATCCTTTGTAATTGCCAATTCTCCATATTTTCTTTTCCTATTGTCTCTTTCAGCACAAATCATCATCACATTAGTGGAACTGAAAGTAGGACCCATAGTGGGCTCATGATTTAGGAAAATCAATTTATATTTATTATTCTGTTTCAATCTGTTGTATAAGTACGTATGCTGGGAAATCCTCATAGATCTATTCAACCGAGATTCACCATAATACACAGAACTACAAGATGTAATATTTAAATGCCACATTTACATATTAAGCCTCATTTACATAATAAATTACATTAATATATAGGCATAATGTTCAATTGTTAAAAGAATACAACACTATGATTCTGTCAGTGGTTTGTTGAAAGCACACTTAGTGCATTATAAAAGTCTTGAATTTCAACTTTTATCTTTTTGTAATACTTAATTATGAGTTTATAAAAATATATACTAATTAATAAAGACCAATGTATTTATTTATTCAAAAAGCATGAGTTACCATAATATTAATTTCTATCATCAATTCAATTTATTAAATGTTTTAATATAGTAGAAAATATTTTACCTATTGATAATTAAAATACATTTATATTCATTCTCTTAATATAAATATGTTTGTCATCAAATACTAATTTATAGTTTCTCTAAATATATTTTGCATTTGAATATTATACATCCCAATAATATATATTACTGCTAAGATACATATTTATATTAATACATAAAAATATGAGATACTTAAAATTATAAAATCGATCAAAGAAAATATATAATGTTGCACTTTATAAATAAATTGAATTTATAAAATATTTTACTTCCTTTCTCTTAGTTTTTGTGTTATGATAATTTTAGCAAAAAATAACATTACTACCACTATTACTACTACTATTGTCATTACTTATTATTATTATTTTAGGATTAATGAACATATTATTAGAATAAATTAAATTTATTTTGACACATTTTGATTCAAAGAAAGAGCTTTATAAGAACTGGCTACACTTTTTTCTGTGTCCAGAAATGGATATTTTAAATAAGATTCACAAATGCTTCAAAAGCAAAAGTTTATTTTATAATTCGTTGTTTATTCTTATAATATGTTCATTATAAATTATTTTAAAATAATTAACAACAATTAATGTCAATAAATAAAACAAATATAAAGTTATTATTATTCCAGCTGTCGTTTAGATAATAGACAATAATTTTAAACACATTATTGAACCAAGTATTATTATTAATCTTTAGGATTTTAATATTAAACAATTTTTATTAATATGTTTTAAATAAGAAGCAAGAGTTTAAAATTAACATTTTTATCTTGTAAATGGTAATTTATATTTCACTGATATTTTACATATTTTAATAGCTTGCATAAAAATTATTTTAAGTTAAACTCTAAAAGTTGTTTTTTTATTTGATATGTTTAAATTTTCTTAAAATATTTATGCAAGAGTGAGATATAATACTTGTTCTAAAGATATAAATTTAAAATTATCTCATTTTGAAAACTTTAACATACAAGATGCTTTGAAATAATTAAATTAATATTCCATTATTGTTAGATTCTGCTTAATAAGCAAAAAATATATTTTTTCTTCTAATAGTATCTATGTGATATTAAGATACTACTTTTTTATAATGTGCCAAAATATACAATTGCTTGTAGACAATAAAATTTAGTTAATAATCTATAATTTTGTTTTTTTTATATATAATAGAATCAATTATTTACAAGATAACATTACAAATTGATATTAATAAATTGCAAATATTTTAATTAAGCCAAAAAGTAAAAATACCTTCCCTTTTTTTTTGTAATTAACATTTATTTTAATAAACAATATTATAATAAAAAAACTATATATTTATTTACAGCATGACATATACAATATTTGTAGATTATAACAATAAACATTTAAGCTATCAACAATCTTTACCTGTAATCAAGGCAACTTTAATAATAAAGGTGGTACCACCTTTATCTATGATCTGATATGTTTATATAGACACTAAAGATTGCAACATGATCAAGAAGGGTGTGATTAATAATGCAAAAAAGTTTAAACAAGTATCCATGTCAGCATTTTCCTAGTTATGTTTGTATTTTGCAAAAATCAAATTAGCTGGAATATTATTCACATAGTATAACTTTGTATGTCACATTTTTGGAGTGTAGAGATATCTTATACCACTTGTAGTCTAAACATAAGTAATTTTTCTCTCTAATTTACAATCTCTGATTATTTTTTAATGAAATCTAATACTTATTGCAAATATTGCATTGCATACAATCATGAAAAGTAAATTTATTTTATTATAATAACTGAACATATTAAAGCAATCAACTTATTGCTTTTAAACACTATTCTAAACTAAAGTAATTGTATTTCTCTATTTTTACAATTTTATGTTAATATTTTTTTTAATTATTTAATACAAATATTATAGTACTTATTGTAAATAAAGTTTATAATAGAAATCAACTTTGGAACAATAATTATATAAAACAAATACTTTTTAAAGAGTACTATGAGATACAACTTGTAGCATTTATGTTTTAAAACATTATGGTAGTCATTGGAGGTTAGGGATAAAGGTTTATATACTTGGAAATTGTTAATAGTACATAATTATTAATAGAAATAATTATTAGAATATATTTTTATTAAATATAAAATAGTTTTTAAAATAATTTTGAATCAAAACAAAAAGTTACAAAATCTTGATGTGATTATAATTTTCAGTGTTTTTCTTTTAGAATCTTGAATAACTTTTTTAGAGAAAAAAATTACCATTAATGGATCTCTTTTAAGAAATGATACTATTCCTATTTGAAATTTGAAGAAAATAAAATTTCTATGTAAATTAAATAATGATTAAATGTGATTGTATATGAATTAAGAAGCATTATTTGTACATATACATTTATAAATCAGTTTTAAACCTTTGTTCAGCATTTGTCTCTTATATATATATATATATATATATATGAGACATCATGCTGCATATATATATATATATATATATATATATATATATATATATGCCCATGAAATATAAAGATGAGTTTATATAGTCAATCATGCACATCAATTGGGATGTATCACGATGTTATTTTCAGTGATATGTGTATTATCCAGTCATAAGTCAGAAACAATTTTTCATCAAAAGCAAAACAACAATAAGATTTAAATTCAAAGGCATATAGTATGTTTTATATGGTAATTAAAATATATTCTATATAAAATAAATGACATTTTTTTTTTTTATTGTTGAAAACTGAATTTCTTTTATTCTTTTTTTTGTATCAGATAATTGTAAAATGTATATATAAACAAAATTATATAATATTATAAATTAAAATAATATATATTTAAATTCAAAAAAGAAAAAATAATTAATGTATAAAAGTATCTAAGTAAGAACATTTACCTACATACTGGGCTTGTATTTTACAATGACAATCTCCACATATATATTCTCCAAATCTTTTCATCTCTTATTCCCTGAAATAACTATGCCACTTCTTAATACCATCAGTAAATATCTTTTTTTTCTTTTATTTTTTTCTTATACTCTTTATTGCATCTTTTAGCTATATTTATAGTTTTTCAAGTATATACTAAATTAGTTCATTTTCTCTTCACAAATTCCTAAATGAATATTTCATAATCATTTTTACACTTCTATTTTTGTAATCCTATCTTTTAAACTAATATTTTTCTTCATTTTTCAAATTTATATCTCTAAAATCAACAATCTTCCTTTATCTTTTTTTTTAATGACAACATTATTAATTAGCAAAAAATTACATTTTAAACAAAATAATTGATTTAGTTTCTGTGGGTCACAGAAAAACTAACTGCTGCTATTAAAAATCCAGCTCAATTGTTTAAGTTCTAACATTAATTCCTGCAGTGCTACTTACAAAATCAATTAAGTGACATAAACTACTTATGTGTTCTGAAAATTTCTATTCAATGTTTATTTGTAATCTGTCTTATTAAAACCTATTTCTATTTCTTTTGTTTTATTTATATTTATTTTCAAATCAACTTTTTATAAATGTTGTCAATGTTTTTAGGAGCAATAACTTTTATATTTTACTCCAAGGTCATCTATTATAAGTTTGAGTACCAATTCATGGAATGATTTTAGTAATGGAGTGCAGTCTGAAATTAAAAATGATTATAAATTTTAAATATATAAATTTAAAAGTAGCTATTACCTATATATTTATTTGTGCCAATGTATAGTAGTTACAGGTATTTTTCAACTTTTAGCTAGGATGGTATTTATCAACAAAACAGAACATAACCTACTCTGCTTTTATTCCACACATGTTTTTAGAAGTGATAATTCCAGCTATTTACTACAAACTATCTTTATGAGTTGGTATTGATGTGTAGTAACTAGGGTAAATTACTAATACTAAAGACACACACATATATATGTCAGTTCTATATATTTTGTTAGCATATTCTCATAATGTATCTGAAAATACTGATTATTATGAGAAATCTGGATCAACAAAATCTTTTATTTTAATGTTAATTTTAGCCATATAGAAGTACAAAAGTGTTCATTTAAAACAAAGACTGTTTAACATAAAAGATCTATATCCAATCTCCTTAGTTTCATTCAACAAAAGCAAGTCTTGATATCCAATCTATCTAATCTGTGACCAGTCTCCATGGGTCCTCTTGGTATTAAAATTCTGGAAAAGGCTCTAAAAAATAAAATAAAAACATATCTCCTCCCTCTTTTATCACCAATGTGACATGCAAAAAAGACTTTTGAACAGGCCAAGCTGCTCTCATTTTTAAAACCATTGTAAATTCAGTTAGAGAGCTGAAAAAATATGCTCCAATGGCTGCTTAAATTGACATTGAGACTGTTCTTGACTCAGTCCTTACTAAAATTTTAATTCAGATACTTGCAGACACCAAAATATCTCTCTTATACCTACTAACCAACATATTTCTTAGTCATGAAATCCATATTACAATTAATGATAGAACATCACCTTTAATCTCTTCCCACTAATCCATACCTCAAGGATCTCCACTTGATTCTTTATTATTTATGTTCTACAGTAACCCTCATAAACAAAATATAACAAAAATTATAAGAAATCCAAATTCCACACACTGGATTATATATACCATGTATTGCATACATGGATGACCGTACTGTTAATGAATACAACCTCAAATCTGAACTCAAGATTAACATTAATAAAACATCAACATATTTTCTTTACACTAGCAAGATAAATATGCAAGTTTATAATAGTAAACCAACTAATTTTCTTGGATTTCCTTTCTATCTAGGGCCCTCTACAATGAGACAAAAAGATCCAGAACAAACTGAAAGATGATGCTGAATGCACAATCACTTCTCTCTCCAGCCTTTTCAATCAGCTTGTAACTCGAAAAATAACCTATTACTCAGCAATCTTAAATTCCACTAAATCTTTCACATCATCCATTTACTCACTCTATATCAAGCTATTATGGTGCAGAAAAGTAGTCTTTGTCTCTATAAAATGATTTAGTCTTCCACCAAACAGAAATGAATTAGGTTTTCACTCCATTTAAATTTTTTCATAAATAAAAAAGTATTAATCTCCTGGCTGCACTGATAAGAAGTTTTCCAGCTCTTGAATACATCCTTCAAATAACACAGACCAACCATCACCTTCACATGGATATTTGTCTTTGCTCATAAACCAACTTCAAAGCATTTATGATCAGATGTTTTTTTGGGTGTTAGTAGATATACATATTGGAGCATTTATAATATGCTGTACCCAGACATAACTACTGATTCTCACTCACCAATACTAAATATGAACAACAGTTGTTTAATGCAGCAATTCAAAAAATGGTCATTGGAACCCAAATTTTTTGACTTTCTCTTAAAGCTAAATATTCACACTCTACAGACCTCCTATTTCCTTAAATACTGAAGGTTTTACAACAAAATTTATGCTTTTTGTTCTTTGTGCAACAGGTAAGAAGAAACACAGCAGTACCTATTCCACACCTGCACAGCTCTGAAAAATACCTAAGAAATTATGATTAACACATATAGACACAATAACATCACACTTGATAATTTAATAGAGACTCTCTGTAAAGGATCAATACTGGAAGTGCAGCAATGTTTTATTTATATACTTTGTGTTTCACCAGATGTACTTTCTGCCTTGGAAATAACACCAGAAAGCACCCAGCCACATTCTCTAATAAGTTAAAACAACTGAAGGCCAGAGATCACAAAATTGCATATCCAGATATATTTGCTGCTACATGGTCACTATTAAAAATCTGAAACAAACCATAACTTCAAAAAACAAAACAAAAAAACAAATGACTTTTGCTGTAACAAGAACATTTTTTTTGTTTACATCTTTTTTTTCAACAACTTTTAAACACCACAAGTGTGTATTGAATAGTCCAAAGGATATATTTTAATTCAGTCAAAATGTTATTTCAAACTGATGAGCTAAACTCTCAGACAATGAAAATAGAACATAGGAAAATGCACAGTTTACAAGTTTACATTTATCAGATACCTGCCTAACAATTTATTTGAACTGTAACAATAATATCTATCTGTTTGTTACAAAGCTATGTAGTTTTCAACCATGTATTTTCAACAATGTAACTTTTTATGAACTATTTAGTTTGATTTGTAAAACATAAATAAGCAAAAAGAAAGAAACCATTACAAATAATAATAAATGTATAATTACTAATGTAAATATTTCTACACTGTAAAATATTTCTATTTAATCTTATCTCCTTTAATTGTACTGTAATAATGTATGTTAAGAGGTACCAGTAACTAATAACTTGTAAACCTATTTGAACAATGTTGTCATGCCATTGTAACACTGGCAAAAACATTGTAAAATTAATGTAACCTATTTATTGTACAATAAAGTATATTATTGAAACTAAAATGATTCATCTATGTATTTATTAAATAACAGAGAGAATTAATAATATTCTTTTTTTCTATAATTATTTCCTTTATGTGAAGAAGGTTTTTTTTTTTTTTAGAAATTATAACATAATTGTAGTACTTTTTCAAATTTGTTCAGAGCACAAAAGCAGGCTATAATGAAATTTCAGGAATTCCATGAAAATATAATGATAAAACGAATTACAATGCTTTATATTTATATTAGTAAAAATATGAAAAGCATTAATTACTGATATAACTTCAATTTTTTAAAAATATATAATATCAGTATTAAGTGAATGGAGTAAATTTTTTTTATTTAGTTACTTTAGTTTTAATTATATTTCATGAAAAATTATTAATATTCATTTTTTAAATTTTAATTTTTTGGATTAAAGTGAAAAAAATAATTGCCATTTAAAAAACGGCCATACCTGCATAGTTTAAACATTATCTAAATTTTCCTAAGTTTAATAAAATACGATTAATTTTTGAAAATAATACTATTAAAGTCATAATATATAATTTTGTTTTTGAATATGTAATTATTGTTAAGTATCAATTTAAAAGACAAAAAAATAATTATTATTTCTATATAGCATTAGACAATATTTTTACATAAAAAAGTTATATCCAAATTAAAATTGATTTGCAATAATAATAATATTAAGTAATTTAATTTTTCTAAATAATATTTTTCTGAAAAAATATAGACAAGTCATATTTTTCAAATAAAATATGTTCAAAATTGGTATTATTTTATTATACAATTATAACATTAAAAAAATTTCATATACATATCTTTATGAAAATTATATATATATTGATTTGTAAATATATGATTTATCTTTATGAAAATTATATATATATTGATTTGTAAATATTTGATTTATTTTTAAATTTAATATTATTATATATATGCTTAGTCATTTATTAATTTGTATAAATTATAAAATTTAAATTGTATATATTGTTAGAAGCATAATGGGTGTGTACTAAAACATCTGAACTACTGGTTATTTAATAATTTCCTATAGTATTTTTGATAGGTGTAAAATACATAAAAAAATGTAAATTGAAAAAAAAAAAGTGATCAAGTTGGGGATGCTACAGAAAATGATTGAAAAAAAGTGATCTAAATAGTAAAATCAAATTTGTATACATTATAATCATAATCTATTTGAGTACATATCGAAATTTTTATAAATAGATAAAATGTCATCAGTATGCTTCCAAAAAGTTGTCTTTAATTCGATGTTAACTGTTATTAATATAATACTTAGCACAATATAACATGTTGATTTTTTTTTAATCAAAGTTTATTACTGATAAAAATAATTTTTCTTCACAAAGTAAGGCAACATTTTATTTTATTAAAAAGTATATATTAATAAAATTCTACTTTGGTCAGATCCATTAACATTATTATTTAGATCCTTGTCCTTGAGTTTTTACTTTGAGAATTCATATACATCTCTTTACAATGTTTCAGAAATCATGTCAAACATATTACATTGTATGGAGAACATTGTTATAATATTTATTATATTACTATGAAATTAATTAACTGAACTAATAATAATAATTTCAATGTCATAAAGCCACAATTAAAGCATTTTATAATCAACTGCTAATATAGTAATTTATTATAATATAATATATTATTAACGGATATTAATAGGACTGATTGTTACTTTTTATCATTTCTAATGTATCTTCTATTTATTTATGCATTTTCCCCCATTTAACCATTTCGTTCTCTCTTCTTCTCACTCTCTCTCTATTTATATAAATTCTCATTTTTCAATGTAAGGTTGAGTAATTATACAGTATCATTAACATTAAAGATATTTTGCTATTGTTGTATTGTCTATTTACTTGTTACATTTGAGACAGTTGAGTTTAATAATAAAGAGAGCTATAATAAAGCTATGTCATGAAACAGAGGAAACATGGAAGCACATAATGGACCACTGCAGAGGTCTAAATCAAATAAGAGACACAATACATAACATATACAGGAAAAACAATACCAGGATAGAACAATTAATGGAGGCTTATAAGGGCAAATCAATACCCACCATCAGAGCAGCAACATTTCTACTGTATACTCTGTGGTGCATCAGTTGCAAATTTCTAATTGGGAAAAAGACTAGATGACACCCTTCAACATTTCAAAACAAGCTAATGCAGATACAAAATAGGGACAAATAGAGCACACACCCAGACATATATGTAGCCACTTGTTTCCTAATCAAGCAAAGATCAAGGCTATAACAAAGCTTCAGATTGCAAAAAATTAAAAACAAAGACTATTCATTTGATTGTAAATATACAAATGAACTCATGCACAATCTGTAAATCTATTTTTTAACAGTGTACTACTTATTGTGCAATAAAGTATATTGTTGAAATCTAATAAAGCTATAGGGAGCTCAGGGTTCATAAGATCCCCTCCCCCTACTTTCACTAGTGAATTTGATGCATTATGTTACAAATGTACCATTTGATTTTACAATCAGTGAATCAACTATGGTTTGACCAGCCATATTAACTTAGCAAGTTTTCTCTGTAGTTAATAATAGATATCCATTTACTGACCATAATTGTATTGTTTTCTGAATTGGCTATGTATTATCATCTATCAATGAAAAATCGTAATTATGCTTGTGGTCTGAAAAACTTCTGGAATTTTTCTGGGATAAACCTAAATTAAGGGTATAGCAAGCAAATGCAGTAACTGCTATGTATTGAAACTGTTTTGATTTAGATTAATAACATGTTATTTAAGTGACTTAATAATAATTGAGATTATAATAAAAGTAATATCAGTATTTGTATTATGTTTATTTTAATTAATAATCTTTAACATTTGCGTGTTGCAAAACTTTTAACTATTAAATATTATACTATCAATTTATTTTTCTTAAAAACTCTATGTGAGATCTTTAGGCAGAAACTAGTAGATAATCTCTTTCCATTTAAAATCAGCAATAAACAAGATCATTAGGTCATTTTTAAAGCTTAATTGCTGAGTTAACATTCAGATGTCACATTAAAAATCACTTCATTCAAGTTAAGTCTTAGTTGGTGCAATCATTTATTTAAAAAAAAAAGTCAGGGCTAATGACATAAATTCTTTTAGTTTATATGTATGTGTAAAATTTAAAGTTAATGATATAATGTATAACATCATTCTTCATAAAAGATTCACACATCTGATCCAAATTTAAATATTCTGACCTCAATTATTCTTAGCATAAAATCTGCTAAATGTCTTGTCAGTCTTGTCAACTAATGGATCATCGCTTACATTTTATCACATAAATCTTAATTCATTAAAATACCATCATATTAATTATGTCAGTGTGTTTTACTTTAAGTAAATATTTATGAATACCAATACTTTAGTGTTGGTGAAAAAGAAAATTAAAAATACTTTTTCAAATATTGCTTATTATAACGATTTATGTGTAAATGTATTAATAAAAATATTATTTATACTGGATTATTTTCATAATCTAATATAAGTAATGAATGTCTTCAGAAAAAAATATCTTTATTTAAATATTCCAAATATATTCAACTGTCGGTAATAGCACACATGTTAGTATATATACAACATTTTTAGAGGTATTATTTTCCTCTCTTCTTCAGGCCTAGCCAGTGACAGTATTAACATGGAAACCAAACCTGGACCCTTAGATTCTTGAATATTGAATTTTAAAGTAATGCTCTTAACCACCTGAGCCATCTTGTCAAAGGCAACAATCAGTAGAAATTTCATACATTTATACTATCATCCCAAACGTTCAGGAAAATACATTTTGAATAGTATTCTTTTTCTTTATTTGTCTGGTATTTCTGACCTAACCAATGACAGTAACAGCATGAGAATTAAATCTGGAACTTTTAGATTTATAAATAATGAATTTAATGTGATTCACTAATCAACTAGGCTATTTTGTCAAAGGCTAATAGCCTAGATGGATTACAGCACTACATTAAATTTATGAATCTAAAGATTCAAGGTTTAATTGTCACTGGTGAGACCACAACATGTGAAGAAGAGATAAAAATAATAACATTCAAAATATTGTGTTATATATTAATCTGTAAGCAGTTGAATATATTTGAAAAATGTAAATAAAGTTGAAATTTTTTAATGACATTTAAAAAATTAATTTTAGATGATAAAAATAATTCAATATTTACTTACAAGCCTAAATTATTCAGACAAACATAATAGTCATATCCATTTACATATTAAAACATAATTTATTTACACTTTTCATAGATTGCAAATTGTCAATGCAGGTTTGATAAGTCTGAGGTAATATAACTAGATATCTTTTTATTTACTAATTATATATCTTATTTGACAATAAAGATTTTACTGAATTTCATCTTTCATAAAGATGGCTAATATCTTTTTTAAATATTTATCTTCAAATTTGTTTTGATTTTAAAATTAATATCTGGGCTGTTTAGTATAATTGTATATATTATAAGAAGCCTAATATACAATTCATGTTCACCATTAATGGTGTTCTTTCTTTCTCCTTTCCATCTTTATTTAATCTTTAAACGACCACCCATTCTGTCCATATTTCACTTTTTTCTCTTTTCACATCGATTTTTTCACTTTTTTTTTCTGCTGTTGTCAATTTGATATTTGTAATATGTATTTATTACTTAGATTTATTTTCATTGTAATATTAATTAAAAATCACTAATGTTACCTATACAAGAAATGGTTGCCTGAAAAATCAAATTTCTAAGAATGAATATAGGTTTAATAAAATAAAAAGAAACAATTTTGTATAAATATTCACAATATATTAATGTTTTATGTATGTTACAACTTTTACTTAACATTCTCTTAATATTTCAATAAATTAAACTCTTGTATACACTTTTGATTTGTTTATTTTAATTTTTATGTAAATTTTTGAAAATAAATCTTACTGTTGTCTTGTGTTGTTTGGTGCTAGATTCTGGAGTTTAAGATCTATAGAATTATGGCCTACTTTTTTCTTTTCTGATATTTAAATTTTTTATGAACTACCAAACAGTAAACTATTTGATTGCATAATCTTATTCTTGGTTTATGTGTTTTTGCATAAAAAAAATTAAAACCAAATTATTTCATTGACTTTTTTTTTATGTGTATTTATCAGATCATTATTTAATAGATTATGAGAGATATTTGTTGATACTTGGTGGAGCCACCATATGACTATAAAAAATTATTGAGTAGAAATGATAAGGAAGAAATGGATAAGGAAATTCAGTGGTAGAAAAGGTTAAAGATGGAGTAGAGAAAGTAGATTATGAGGCAGTATTGATAGAAGATTCACTAATAAGAGAATGTGGGGATATAATTGCAAGGGAAAATAGAAGCAGGTATGTTAGAGTATGTTTTCCTGGAGCAAAAATTAGGGATGTGACAGATAAAGTAAGAAAGAAAGGTAGTAGAGATGTATATGTAATGGTAGGGACTAATAATTTGTTAGAGCCATCAGAGAAAGTAATGGATGAGTATGTAGAATTGATTAGGAATTTGAGAGAGATTAAAGGAAGAGTAAGAGTAGTGGGACTATTACCAAGATTTGATAAGAGGCATTTGTTAGATAGGGCATTTTCTATAAATAAGAGAGTGAAAAAATTGTGTGAGAGAAATAAAGTTGTGTTTGTGGATGTATGAGATTGGTTTATTGGAAAGAGGGAGTTGTATAGTAAAGATGGTTTGCACTTAGGAAAACAAGGAAGTGAAGTTTTAGGGAGTCTGACATTTAAAGAATATAATTCAGGAAACCTTTAAGGGGTGGGCTTTTAAATTGTAATATTATCAAAAAGAAGAAGAATGGAGGGGATATAAGAAATAAGCAAAAGATGGTTGATTTAGATATAAGTGTAGATGTGGAGAGGGAATGGTTTTGTAAGATTAGTGGTAAGAAAGTTTGTTATAAACGTAATGGAGAAGAAGGAAGAAAAAGAATTTATAAAAAAGTAGTTAGGAAAGAAGAAATTGTTAAAATTGGATTTTTGAATTTGCAAGGTGGTAGGAGACCAGAAAATGGCTGGAATTAAATAAAGCAATTGAAAATGAAGGGCTTGAGGTATTAGCAGTAGTGGAAACTCATCTAAGAGAAGAAGAAAAACCTATTTTGGAAGAGGTAGTATGGCAGGGTATAAACAGAAAAGAAAAAGAAAAAAGGGGTGGTGGTATAAGTGTTATATCGAAAAAATTTTAAATACTGTTAAATGTCAAGAACATGTGTGGTTTGAAATAAGGTTGGGTAGACAAGAATGGATGGTGGCTGTAGTGTATATCACCACTGGAGATAGTCAAACTGTAATGGAGTGGAACAATAGTATATATGAGTGCCTAGTTAAGGATATACAGAGTTTTAAAGAAAAAGGGAAGAGAATAATGGTTATAGGGGATATGAATGGGCATATTGAAGAAATTGATGATGTAGATAATAAGAATGGTCAGTTTTTGAAGGAAATTTTGTCAAAGAGTAAATTTGAGCATTGGGAATTTATCAAATGTACATGATGGACATTACACATGATCTAGGAATAATGTATTTCACACAATAGATTATGTATTGGTAGAGAAAGAGGGAATGAATAAAATACAAAAAATTAAGGTGTTTGATAATGAAGAGAGAGTGTATAATAGTGATCATAACTTTATTGTAATAGAAATAGTTAGTAATGTGATGGAGGACAGAAATAAAGGTAGAAATAATAGTGAAAGATGTGGATGGAGAGTGAATGATAAGAATAAGTTGGAAGAGTATAAAATAAAAGTTGAAGAAACCATGGAGCAGTTGGTTGAGGATGAGTATAAGGACTGGTGTGGTGAAGTGAAAAAGTGGCAAATAGGGTTTTAGTCAAGAATATGAAGAAGAATAAAAGTAATAAAAATGAGAGTTAGTAAAAGTGTAAAAGAGAGGAAAAAAGCATGCAGAGAATATAAGTGTGCTATTAAGAATAAAGAAAGTGAAAATGATATTAATGATAAATGGGGAAAGTACTTAGAAAAGAAGAAGCTAGCTAAAATGGATCATTATAGAGAGAGGATGAAGTTAAATAATAAATTGTTGGAGGATATTATTAAAAGTGGAAGAGACGGGAGTAAAAAATTTTGGAATTACATTAAAAGGAGAATTGTAGGGAAAAGAGAGATAGTATTAATAGATGATGAGGGAATAGAATGTAGCTCTAGAGGTGAGCTAGAGAAAATCTTAAATAGATATGTAATGAATATAGAAAAGATGTTAGATGTGAAGTAATTAGTGATAGAAAACATGAAAGCAGTTAGTTGTGGGAATATTAGGTTCACAAAAAATGAATTGAATGAGGCAGGAAAGAGATTGAAAAGTGGAAAGGCAAGAGGTTTAGATGGATGGGCAGCAGAGATGGTAATGAATTTAGAGCATAGAGCAAAAGCAAAGTTATTATCATGTTTTAATAAGATGGTGCAGAAGACAGTTTTTCCGGGTAGTTGGAGTAATACAAGAATAAGATTATTATTTAAAGGAAAGGGTAAGGATCATAAAAAGTTAAATAATTATAGACCGATAGTGGTGACATCAGTTTTATATAAAGTTTTTGCATATATGGTAGCTGGAAGAGTTGTAAAATGGATGGAAGAGAATAATGTAGTGGGGGGAATGCAAGGAGGTTTTAGGTCAGATAGGTGTATAGGAGATAGTTTGTTTGTAGTTACACAACTTATGGAGATGAGTAGGAATTCAGGTAGATCACTATATGAGTTTTATAGATATAGATAAAGCATATGATAGAGTAAATAGAAATAGATTATGGATAAGATTAGCCAATTTGGGAATGGATGAAGCTTTAGTAAATATTATTAAGAAATTATATGAAAATAATTATTATACTTACCAATTAGGGGATATAGAATCAGTTAAAGTTAAAAATGGAGTGGGATTAAGGCAAGGATGCCCTATGTCACCGATTTTGTTTGTGTTGTTTTTGAGAGAAATGGAGAAAGCAATAGAAAAACTAGGAAGAGGGGTAGAGATACCATTAATAGGTTGCAAAGGAATATATACTTTGTTGGATCTTTTTTTTGCAGATGATATCTTTTTATGTGCAGAAAAAAGAGAAGATATGGATATTATGTTGAGGACATGTGCAAGGGTGGGTAAAGAGATGGGGATTAAATTTAGTGAAGAAAAATCAAATATAATGATGGTTAATACTGGGGAAAGACAGGATGTAGTTTTTTTATTGGGGGATATAAAGTTAAGTGTGGTGGATAGATATAGGTATTTGGGAATCATCTTATGTAATCAGGAAAATTGCTTGGTTGAATGGGAGAAAAAATTGGTAAATGAAGCAAAGAAAAGAAAAGGCTTGGTAAAGTAACTAACAGTATTTTCATATAATAAATATGATGTAGTTAAAATTGTATGGAAGGGAGTTGCAGTAGCAGGGTTAACATATGGTAATGATGCATTATCTGTTAGTAAAAGGATTTTAGATTATTTAGAGAAAGTACAAAGGGAAGTAGGAAGACATGCATTAGATGCAGAGATGTGGGCAGCAAAGGAGGCAATTCAAGGAGAAATGGGATGGTCAAGTTTCCATATGAGAGATGCAAAAAGTAAAATGAAAATGTTTGGTAGGTTGCAGTTTATGGATAGTAAAAGAATAGCCAAAATAGTGTTTAATTGGGTTATGAGTAAAGGGCAGGTAACAAGATGGATGAGAAAGGTAATGCGGTATGCAAAAGACTTGGATAAAGAATTTATATAGGTATACTTGTATAAAAGGTGGGATGATTGTGTTAGGAGGATTGTTGAGTGTTATAGTGGTAAGGAATGGGATAAAAGAATAGAAGCATTAATAAAAAATAGGGAGTTGGAGAGATGGAGAAGTAGTATAGAGGGTAAGAAGAGTTTAAATATATATATATATATAGAAGTAAACGGAATATTGGAAGTGAGTTAATTTATGATAATAGTAAGGAAAGTAGTTTATTGTTTAAGGTTTGAGTGGGATCTTTAGCAACAAGAGAATATACATGTAAATGGAAAACTATGGGTGATTTAGTGTGCAAATTGTGTAAGGAAGGTATAGAAAATATTAGGCATCTGTTGATTGAATGTAAATGCTTGAAAGCAGAAAGGGTACAGATAATGAAGTTATGGGAGAATAGGTATGAACAAAGTGACAATACCGAATGTGAGTTATTATATTTTATGCTGGGTTTGTGAAAAGATAAAGGGGATTTAGATTTAAAGGCCATAGAGTTGACAAAGATTATGGTGTGGAAATGGGATGGGGCAGAATATGGGAAGACTTAGAGTGGGGAATGGAAAATAAAGTGGCTAACAGGTTTATCTGGGCATAGTTGCTGAGATATTCTTGACTTCGTTTAAGGAGAAGCCAAATACATCACATCACATCACATATCATGCAAATTGTGTAAGGAAGGTATAGAAATTATTAGGCATCTGTTGATTGAATGTAAATACTTGAAAGCAGAAAGGGTACAGATAATGAAGTTATGGGAGAATAGATATGAACAAAGTGATTATACAGAAAGTGAGTTATTGGGTTTTTAAGCTGGGTTTGTGAAAAGATAAGGGGGATTTAGATATAAAGGCCATAGAGTTGACAAAGATTATGTTGTGGAAATGGGATGGGGCACAATATGGGAAGACTTAGAGTGGGGAATGGAAAATAAAGTGGCTAACAGGTTTATCTGGGCATAATTGCTGAGATAGTCTTGACTTCGTTTAAGGAGAAGCTAAAATACTTCACATCACATACCAAGTAATAAATGAAATATGTAGTTGGAGTATGATTTTTTTTTGTTTACAAATAAAAATATAGAAAGTAATGTGAGTTATGCTAACAAAATTTAAAAAATGACATACATCATTTGTCCTCTTTCCGAAATGAAACTACAATTGACAGATGGCTTAAAATTTTAAAAATGTAATTAAACAAATAAACAAGAGTAAAAGTATGAATGAGTTGTGCAAATACAAATTTACTTGTACAAATTATTTATTTAAAAAACACAAATAAAAAAAAAAGAAATACAAATTTAGTTGTACAAAATGATTTTTTGAAAAAAAAAGAAATGAAATGTTATAGTGACTGCTGAAATCTTATAGCACAGAGGGGTGACATTTTATTTTTCAAATTTCATTAAAATTATTTAAAGATTTTTGAAACTGCCTGCAGTATTATTTCGAGATAATACACACACCCAAAGTAATTATTTTAACTTTTTATTTATTTGCTTGTGAAAAACTTCATCTAATACATATCACCTTCTTTTCTTTAGGTTCCTTTTTAGACAAAAAAAAAACCTATTTGCCACTGTAAATGCCATCTTTCCAATATTGTTTTAATTGAAACATTAAAAAATATCAGGTCACTTTATTTTGGTCAAGAAAGAAATTATTTGTTTGTTTGTTTGTTTGTTTTTTTTTTCAGTCTGTAATCTCACAAAAAATTTCCATATATCAATTTTCAATTGTCATTGCTTATGCAAATATATGAAAAATCTAGCTCCATGCTTGACTTGAAAGTTGTACTAAACACTCAAAAAAAAATCAAACAGATGCTTTTCTAAAAAATAATGGTGGGAAAACTCTAAGAAAGATTAATGCTACAAAGTAGCAAAATCTTGCTGACCTGAAGGTAGTGATAAATCTGGTAAACAAAACTCTACACCTCATCGCTATACTTTATACAATTATATTTTTTTTTGTTTATTTGTAATATTTATTATTATTATTATTTTTTTTTTTAAAAAATTGTGCAATTAAATTCATATTTGCACAACTCATTTGAATTTTGTACATTTCTAAATTCTTCAGTTGTCTGTAAATTGTAGTAAAATATCTAAAAAAAGTACACATAATATATTTTATTTTTATTTAATATTAATTACATAACTAACATTACTTTTCTTTTTCTTTCATTTGTAAACAAAAACTGTCCATTTATTGCTAGATATTTCAACAAATGTTCCTCAGCAATCTATTAAATGATTGTACATTTATCATTATCAAAAATTAATTTAAAATAAACTATTGTAAAAATTATTTTAGTTAAAAAATTATAGTTATTTTTACTTTTTAAATATCATTTAATAAATTGATCTTTATAGCAACAACTATTTCTATTATTTCTACAATTTATTACATGCCTTTATGATTTGAAAGATATCTAACAACTGCACATTTTTTCCTTATCACAATAGTAATCCACTCAATATTAGATATTTATTGAAAGCATATAGAAAAAAAGGACATTGTTTATTAATTTGTATAATTATCATGGATTTACAACATTTAATGTTGTGGTAGATTATAATCTTCATATTCATAACATTGTAAATTCTCAGAAAAAACAATAATCCTATATCTACAATCAATAGTATTTGCAATGAGTTACACACATATTCTTTTAGAACAAAGAATTGTTAAGTATTGGTAATAAAAACTTGTAATAATTTACATTTATTAAACATTACAAATTTCAATTTATAAAAAATAATGGACCCATGATTTATATAGCATAGATTTAATAAATAGTTGTGAATGCAAACATTTATAAATGTTTACTATTATCTAGTGTGCTATTAAAATATTACTTGCTTATGTTAATATTGAAAAATAATTTATTGTCTCAAAATATTGAAACATGTATCAAATTCTCTTCAGCATATTTTGTTTGAGATACATCTGAAAGTAATATTAAATAAAAATTGTAAATACAAATCATGCAAAAATGTATCCAATGCATAAAATACATGTGATGAAAAATGTAAAATATTAAAAAAAAATTAAATGGATGTAAATTTTTACAGAAAAAGGCAAATAGGTATCACAATTAAGTATATTTGTAACAATTCATTTTTGTTAATGTGTAGTTTGAGAAATAGTGGTAGAAGCAATGATAATAGTAATTTTGTAATAATTTGCAACTAGGTGAAGTTAAAATTCCTAATTAATGAGACATTTAAAATTTTAGATTTAGATTTTATAGAAAATGTAATTGGTTAAAAATTTTAGATCCAAACATTTGTGAAGATTTGGATGATTGTAATTTTGTCATGAAAACATTGATTGGTTATACTAAGTACTGAAAAACAACTTATTGGCTCACTAAAAAGTTATATAATATTCTTTAAACAATTGTCCTCATAATATATTAGACAGATGGTAACTGAAAATAGTATTAAATAAATATAGACCTGGTGTCTAGATATTGAAATCACAATAAATGGTTAATGTATTGTAAAAAACTGAAAATATTGTAATAGTGATACCATATTGGATTCCATATGTAAACCAATGTAGAAAGAGATATATTGATAAATTTCATAAATTTGCAAACTCATGGAGTTATAGATCATACTATATGGAGAAAGTAAGTTGCTGCTCTAAGCACTTTTAAAAGAATTTTTAAAAATTATATTTTAGGGCAATATGGTAATATCCTATACATATTATAATATTCATACTTACATGCATTTACATAAATTATGCATAGTTATAATGTTATATATAGAAAATCAATATAAACCACATCTAATATAGATAATAAATATGTAAATTATAGTAACATTAAAGTTTAAACATTACCTAGTACATAAAATCCAAAAGTTTTTACAATTATTGCTGCATAATCATTAACAAGATAAAATATAAATGTACAAACTCTCACATTACACTAATGCCTATTAACTTTCATGTATCACGAATTTTCATATGATCATCTTTTCTATTAAGCAAATTATTTCCTCTATTAATAACAATAGCTTCTTTTAACCATAAGTTATTATTCTTCTTTTCAAATAATATTTTTACTTTTATTCATATTAAATACAAATTGTTTATTATATTTAAATTTAAGATCATTAAGCACTGAAGATATTTGAACTTTTTTTCTTTTGTAATTTTTAAATCTTTTATATTAATTGATGGTCTTTAAGTCTGTTCTTTAATAAATACAAAAGTTCATTAATATATATGATTTATTTATTAATTATGCATATATTTTTAGTAAATAAAAAGCAAAAAAGTAAAAAAAAAAAAATTAAGAAAAAAAAAGTTTGGAAAAAATATATAAGAATATACAGCAATTTTAATTTATATTTACATATATTTATTTTTCTATATGCATTTTTGTTGTTTCTATATTATTAAACAATTTTTATTATTATTTTACTTTCTATGTTTTGAGCTATTTATCCATAATTCTTTTTTAGAGCATATATATATAAGGACTTCTGAAAATATACATACATGCTATAACAATATTTTTATATATATATATATATATATATATATATATATATATATATATATATATATATATATATATATATATATTAGCATATCTCCTTATATCTGTGTGCACTATAAATATATAAGCTATGAATGAATTAAAATAAAACAATAAGAAAACATTTATCATACACTGATTTTTGTTTTTATCAAATATTATTATCTATTTTATATGTGATAAAATTTAAATTAAATAATATGTTTTTGAACATATTAATATAGTTTTATTAGCTTATATACTAACAAAAATTTTAATATATAAAATAAAAATAATTGAAACAAGAAAAAAAATTTTACATTATAAAAAATATATTTATTTATTACTTAATTCGTGATTAATCACACAAAAAGATAATACGTTCAATCATATTAAAAATTGTGTCTATATTTTATTTCATTTTATAAGTTACATGTATATATTTTCTCCTGAACTGAATATAATAAATTTAATAGACAACTACATAATTATATTAAAAATGTATTTTCATCAAATCAAATGGTTTTAAAAGTAATATCACCAAGTGAAACATGTGTATATATATATATATATGAATGCTGAAAGAACAGCCATGACATCGCATATGTACATGCATTAAGAATATAATTATATATTATGTAGTTATTGTCATAAGTTCTTGTTTATATATATATTCTCTGCAAATAACCTATGCATAAATAAGCTGAAATACAAAAAATAAAAAATAAAAATAAATTTGAGTAAATTAAAACAAGCAAAACTCTCCATACAGTAGTGCCATTCAGTGCACACCAGAGTAATCAATGAATGCAAGAAGGCTTGTGCATAAAATCCCTATCTAGTGCCTACTCATCCAATATCCCCAGACTAGTTTGTAGCTTGTGGCTTTCATCAGTGAGGAGCTTTGAATCTGAGAGCAATGCCTCTAGATCTTAGGATCTAATGCAACCCTCCAGCAGCCACCTTTTATCTCTATTTAACTACAAAACTATGAGTCTAAAATTGAAAACACAATAATATTTTCTAATCCAGGCTCACTAGCTTATATAGTTATATAGGTCTGAACTCAGTTCAGTACTCATACATTTTGATATTTTTGGTTCTTTAATAACTATAGCCACCACTATTCTATTAGAAAGGATTGATATTAAACCACTAAACATCACATGATCACCATTTCTTATGTTTGCTCATAACTGTTATTAAAACAGGCAAAACCCTCCATACAGTACTGCCACCAGTGCAAGCCAGAGTAATCAATGGATGTCAGAAGGCTTGTGAATAAAATCCCTATCTAGTACCTACTCATCCTATATCTCCAGACTAATTTGTAGATTGTGGCTTTTTTTGTAGTTAAGAAGAGATAAAAGGTGGCTGCTGGAGGTTGCATTAGATCCTAAGATCTAGGTGCAGTGCTCTCAGATCCAAAGCTCCTCACTAACAAAAGCCACAAGACAGAAACTGGTCTAGCAATATTGGATGAATAGGCATTATGATAGGGATTTTATGCACACACCTTTTGGCATCCATTGATTACTCTGATTTGCACTGAGTGGCACTACTGTATGGGGAGTGTTGCCTGTTTTAATAACAGTTATGAGCAAGCATAAGAAATGGTGATCATGTGTAAAATTTGAGTGAAATTTTCAATAACACAAGAACCATCAAAAGTATACATAAAAAAGATACAACATTAAACATAATGAAACTGAGATGAGACCATTAGTTTACAGCAAGTGAAACAGAAACATGAAATTATTGAATAAAATATATATAGTTATAGAATGATTTTCATAGGTAAAATAGAGCATGTTTACATTATGAAGATTAACCGACAAGCATTTTTAAAAAATGCAATATTAATTGATTTTATTGTCATGATATGATTGATGATAAAATACAATAGAAGTGAGGGATTTATGGAAGAAAAACAATTGCTACAGACAAATTAAAAGACAATATGATTCGGCTGTATACATTTTTGAATCGTTATTTGGTAAATGTGGATATATTTGATATATTTTTTATGGATTTAATAAGTGTAGTCATCATGGAATTTACCCTATTAATGAGGATACCCATACTTATTTACAAACGGCTGTTAACATTGATGTTAATAGCACACATATATATTATTTATTGACAAATTATTATTATCAATATATTTTATTTATTGAGAATTATTATTGTTTTTCATTACATATATATTGTTTGTAAATAATTTATTACTTTATTGTTAATAATTTATAAAGAGAGCACAATAATTTCCTAATAAAGTTTTCTTTTAAAAGTTATCTATTCAGTATTTACAAACTCCGTGCATCTATCTTAATATATCACTTTAGCATTGAGACAACCTTATCAATTTGACCTGACTGGTAAAGAAAAATATTTGGCAGCAGCTGCTACTGTCAAGCAACAACAGTCGCCCTGCTGGAGGACTTATGATTAATGCTTTTTAGTTTTCATAATTGTCAAAAAAAAAAAATCATAGACTATTAATTTTATTGTACAGGTATATAGAAAGATTTTTTTTTTTAAAAGCAAAGGTTGTTTAGGTTATTGCTTTGAATATATTTTTAAATAACATTTAATTTTAATTAAAATTACTATTTTTTTTTAAAGCATATAGTTTCATTAAACATTCATGATATAAAAAATTAGATTTAAAAACTAATTTTTATTTTCATTTTTTTATATGTTATATTTCTCCATTTATTATTTTTGTATTTTATATTAGAAATAAAATGCAAAACTAAATTATAATGAGAAGTTGGCGTACTGTCAATCATCAGCGATGATTAAATATGATTCATAAATGAGAGTAGTTTATTACTTTAATCGTTTATCCACAAATCAAAGCAATAATATTATTAAATAATAATTTGATACTGTATATATTATACATAAGTAACCGGGTTGGATTAAACTTGATTTTTTGAGGGTTTCAATTAGACTCAAGATTATTCTTTCAAGTAATTGGCACAACACTAAGTCAAGTTCTATCTGATATCGTCAGTTAATATATAGCTGCTTATTGTTAGCTAGTAGAAGAGTCAGTTCTGGAAAACTGCTTAAACTCTAACCATTCAGTAATTGTAAAACCTAATAAGTAATTCCAATTCTCCTTCTCTGTTTCTCTATAAGGATCTGTTAAAGAGGCATTTGCTTTACATTTAAAAGTCTGTTCTTTTTTTTATTAAATAAGAGCAGTAAGAAAAGTTTCCATTTCATTATGTTATTAAGATATTACCTTTTATTTCAAAGAAATCACATTTATGGCAAACATTATTGAAATTAGATTTTATTATATTAAATAAATTTTAATTAATACTTAATTACAATTGTTAGAGAAACGTTTTTAAGATTATTATTATTATTATAACATTAATGGCTAAGAGAAGCAAACTTAATTTGTCTTTATTAGGTTTATTAATTGTTAATAAAAATGAAATTATCTTTATTGTAGATTAAAATTAAGAATATGTTAAAAATTTATTTAGGTTCTTTTTTTATTAAATATATAAGTAATATCAATCTATAACATTATTGCAAATACTTTTTATTTATGGCAATTTTTGATAGAATAATATTTATATTATATGTCTGTGTTAAGTTATCTGCTTGAAATCAAAAAAAGTAACTAAGAAAGATGACTTTGACAAAACAATAACATTTTACCATCATTATAGGTAATTCATTATTAATAACCGACTTCTTAAAAAATTATACTACATACATTGATATTTGAAAAAAAATTAAATAACTTCATTTTATTAATAAAATGTAATAATTTTATATCACTATGCAAATAAAGTGTACAAAATTAGAAGTGTTATTTAATTTTTTTTCATTATATAAATGTTATTTTACTGAATATGGCTGTAAGTAATATTGCTAAGTAAAAACTATATGATTGAAAAATAAAATTGTAAAGAAAATATTGTTGTCTATTATTTATTTAAATTGCAGTTTTTCATAAAATTACATAATATTATATATTATATGTATATAATCTACCTTTATCTTTTTTTATTGCATTGCCAAATTCACATAATATTAATATCATCTATGTACTTTATTACTTTTTACAGTGCTTTTTTACAATTCACTATTGACATTTTCGATTGCCCCAACAATTTTCTTCAGAACTATAACAAACACAATACAAATACATGAATACAAATATACATGAACATATAATTTTACATTATATATATATATGTTCATGAATATTTGTATTCATGGACTTGTATTGTGTTTGATATAGTTTCTGAAGAAGGTTGTTGGGGCAATCAAAACTGTCAATAGTGGGTTGTAAAAAAGCATTGTAAAAATTAATAAAGAACATAGATGATATTAATATTATTGTCTATAATCTAGTAAAAATAATAGTATTAGTCTGATTTACATTAAACTAAAAGCAGACTATTCTTAACACTCAAAAAATAGTAAAAATAAACCAGATACTCTTTATAAATAAATGTTTGAAGCATAACTTCTCTGAATCATTACCAATATATTTTGAGAAAAGAGTTATATATATATATTAAAGATTTTCATGGCCTTAACATGAGCACATAAAAAATATAATAGGCAAAACAATTTTATTTTAATTTTTTAAATAATATTTAAATTTTAATTCCTTTTTTTTTACTTTTCAATAATACATTTTTTACTTAAATTGTAATTATTTGCACTATAGTATCAATGATTTCTGAATACTATCTAGCTTCTTCCATTGTAAGAGTCATGATCTTCAGCTAAATGATTTTAAATTAATACCAAGCTTATGAAATTAAAAGAAACAGTTTGAATCATGTGACACATATTCAATTTGGTTAAGAACACTCTTGACATTGAGAAAAACTGATTATAGGATTATTTTTAATTAATTGGCACTATTATCAAATACATTATTTAAAAAAGTTCAAAAAAATTGAGCTTTCAGACTCAGCATCAAGATATTTTAATTAAAAGTATTTAATAGACAATAATTTTTAAATTTTGATAATTCAACATTTACATTGGAAAAATAATCACTAAAAAAGGTCTAAGTTAGAATCCTCTAATTTTTTTTGTAATACTTTAGACTTGAATAATTTCAAATAATAATGTCTATTTAAAATATTTAAAAAAAAACAAGTAACATTTTTGTCAAAGTTTTACTGAGTTTAATTATTGTTTAAAAAGATATTAGTTTATTTTGTTACATAAACCACAATCAATAAATATGGTGTTAATAATGTGTTTCTTTGGATACTACATTTTGGAGACTTAAGAATGTTATCTAAACTTTATTTAAATTGAATACTTAAACATGATAAATTATAAGTTAAATTTTGGATTATTAATCACTTCATCTATGAACATTAACATATTAAATGGCATGGGAAGAATTCAAACAGGGATATAACTAAACCAAATTAGTCTTTTTTTTATGAATCATTTGAAATATTAATTTATTTTAAATAAAATAATTTCAGTCATTAATTTTTAACTTTAAAAAACAAAAAATGGATATTATAAACAGCCATTAAGTATATATTTTTAATTTTCAATAAAACATGTTAAAATATATTAACTTCGAATTCTAGTTATATTAACATTATTCAGTTTTGATTACAGTAAATTATTTGTTTAATAGGTTGCATACAATTTATTTTTCATGAAGACAAGAATGACAATTTTATTGCTAATTGTAGAGCTTTAAACAAAATGGAGAAGCTTCTAAGATAAGAAATATATCCAGAAATAACAGTTCGCATATCTTTTTTATTAGTTTTCTAATTCTTTCAAATAGTCATTACTAGAATAGGGATGTTATTAAATGTTGCTTTATCCTTAAAATCCATTGACTTATAAAGATTAGCCTCATGAAAAAGTTAACAAGCAGTTGTTGCAGAATATTGTTTGGTTTGATTTGCATATAACTTTTTTTAAAATAATATATTCTGCCTGATCAGTTCATCTTTAGCTTGTCATTGAGATTATTAGCAATTAAAATTATCTCTTTTTTGTTTGTTTTAATTGTATAACATAGAACATTAATTTTGTTCTTCAAAAATTAAAAAATAGTCAAAAGTCTAATTATTTTAAACTAATAAATAATAAAATCATTTTATACTAATTTTATCCCCTATAAGTACAGTCTAATATAGATATTTACTTAATAAATATTAATAAATAGTCTATTTATATAGTGTTTGCTTATGTATGTAATATAAAGAAAGGAATAAACTTCTGGTCAGAATAAATTGGTCACAATTATGTTATAGCAAAACAATATATCAAACTGCCTAAAAAAAAAAAAAAAAAACCAAATCACAAATTACTCCTATACACCATATTAAATTTTTTACAAATAAGTAGAATATCTTTTACATTTCATAGCAATCAATTTATGAAATGTTGATATCTAATATATTTCTGTATAATATCTTTAGTGGCAGAAAAAATCATTAATTTTGTTTGTTAAAAATAATTTATATGTTACTGCAAGACTTATCACATTATTAGAGGAAGAAATATTGTAACAATATATTGCACGGTATTTTATGCCATAAATTTATATTTACATATTAACATTGGATTTGGTCTTTCTCAAGCTTATTAAAATGACTACTTCAGTGAACATGTCTTGGAAATGTTAAGTGATATTATTAAATTCATTTGAGTGTAGGTTACATTTGCAATGAATGCAACTTTAATCTCACAAATATTGGTGTGTGTGTGTGTGTATATATATGTAACATTTTCAAATGCAAAGAAAAATATTCCTTTTTGTTTTTAATAATGATTTGAATTTTAACACTGTGAATCTTTACTTGTCATTTATTATAATGAATGAGATAGATCATTAATTTTTATATATATTATCAAGAATGTTTTCAAGATTAACTGTGTTTATTAGAATAAAATGTTTCTTACTAACATTTCAGTAAGATAATACTTATCCTCAACTGGGTGAAAAATGTATAAAGTAATAACTACATGGTTATAGTATATAGAGTTGTTTCACATTGTTGCTATATCATGTGGTTAGTCAATAGTATGATTTACAATTAATAGTATTTTTTATATTTATTAGTGTTAAGAAACTTTTTCAAATAGTTGATAATTTTATTGTTAAAAAAATAACATGCAATAATCATGGTCAAAGAGTATTTAGAGAAGCTATAGAAACTTTTAAAAACAAAAACTGCATTAATATACATGATGAAACAATAAAATTACCAACTAATTGTAAAAGTTTCTTAACACAAATAAATATAACAAATACAGCTGAATGTAAATCAGACTATTAACCAATCACATAATATAACTACCATGTGAAACAATTTTATGTACTATATCCATGTAATTATTACTTTATACATTTTTTCACCCAGTTGAGATAAATATTATCATATTAAAATGTTGGTATGAAATTTATTTGATTCTAATAAGCATGATTAATCCCAAAACCATCTTTCATAAAACATCTTTTACCCATTAAATCATTCATTTCAATATATATATATATATATATATATATATATATATATATATATATATATATATATATATATATATATATATATATATATATATATATAATATAAAAAAAGGAAGGGACTTGAACTTAGAGTTTCAATCTTCCTGTAGCTATTCACTCCATCTTATACAACTGATACATATGACTATATACAAGTTAAAAAGATAAATTATTTCCAATATACATATTTTGTACTGAACCAGCACTCATTAGTCGGTCTAGATCACCATCTCAAACACATATATAAAATCAGTGCTCACTTTATATTAAGATAGCAATTCTTTAAATTTAAATGGACAAGCTTTAATTTTATCCACCTTCCACATTTTCAGCCTTCCATATCCTTTAAAATCCAAAGATACAATACTCAAAGTCCTTGTCGATGCCAATATTACTGTCATACTTATGTTAACTTTGAAATCAGTCTAACCTCTCACATATAGGATTTTAATGTGTCCATTTAAACACATAGAAGAGGGATGGGCATAATATAGGCTGAATATGTAATATTTAAATATGTATATTGTTCAGTTTAATATAGACAATGTACTTATGTTTGAATATTATATATAAATGTATTTTTGGGAACTTGCATATAATAAAAATATAATAGCTAAATAGCTAATATTTCAGTACAATAACAAGTTCTTTCCTCAGAGCTTCTTTCGCAAATCATAAAAATGCATGTAGTGAGATTTAAAATCATTATTTTTCTTTTGTTTTTTTTCTCCTTATTCTCAAATTCTATTGATTGAGAAATTTTAAAAAATATTTTATTAACCAATAGCTCTTAATTTTCTTTAATTCACACTTTTCACTTATGCTCTTAGGCCTTTTAAAAACCTCTATAACTTTTTTTAGCATTCTCTGGTCATATTGTTTAATTTTTGTCAAAATTTGTATTTAATTAAAATTAATGTCATAGTTAGTTAATTTAATGTGAGAATAAATGGCTGATAAATTAAATTTTTCTCTAACTGTCAAAATGTGTTCTTTCTTTCTTTTGTTTATTCTATGATTGGTATGTCCAATTTATGAATGTAAACAAACTCCACATGGAATTTCATAGACATCATGAGATTCTAAAGGAATTTTATCTTTAGGACATGGAAATATTTCATGATTTTTTTTAAATGTAGTATAAATTTTGTGGATATTATTTTTCTTTAAAACATTATCAATTTTATCAGTTATTTCCTTTATATACGGGAGAAGAGCCTTAATTTTTGAAGTATCATTTTTTTTTCTTTTTATATAAAAAAAAGCCCTATTAATAATGCTGTGATCAAAACCAGTATGAAAAAGCATTTTTTTAGTAGCACATATCTTAGTGAAAATGGCTGTCATCAAAAAGTCTTTTAGTTCTATCTAACAATGTCATTGCCAATGAAAATAATTGTGTTGGATGATGATGAGAAGAAAAATATAGATATATCCCAGTGCATGTTTGCTTTCTATATATATACCATGCGATAAAAAAACATCCATTTTTCTTTCAATTAAAACATCTAAGAATCAAAGTTGGTTGTTAGTTTCTACTTCCATAATAAATTTGATGTTGTTGTGAAAAGAATTTAAGAAAATGAAAAATTCATCAAGAGCATGTTTGCCATGATGTGTAATAACAAAGGTCATACAGATGGTATTTTACTGCTGATATTAATTTTTTTCCATGATCTCTATGAAGATAAACACCAATGCTGAAGAAATTGGTGATTTCACAGTTAAACCTGTTTATTTATACATCTAATCATTAAAAACAAAAAATATAGTTAGTAAACAGTATTCAATTAAAGTCACAACAAATTCAGGCCATTGAATGTTTTTCAAAACTTCAATAACTTTCTTTACAGGTACATTAGTTAGAAAGTGAAACAATATCAAAACTTATCAAAGTATCATTTTTAGTTAATTGAATATCTCAGATGAGCTCAAGAAAATGATTTGTATCCTTCACATAAGATGATATTTCTGTTAAATGAGGACATAGAAAAGAAGATAGGAAATGAGCTAATGTCTGTATTGGTGAACCAACTGCACTTACAGTGAGTATTAATGGAATATCTGGTTTGTGGATTTTTGGCAAACCATATAACTTTGGATGAAAAGCTTTTTTTCTCTAGGTGTAAGAAAGATCTTAGTTTTTAAATCTAAATCAGTAGAATAAATTAATGCTTTCATTTTCTTTTCAAAATATTTTTTATGATAAAGTATTTTTTTAGTAGCGTAGATATCTTGATGAAAATGGTTGTCATTAGAAAGTCTGATAGATCTATCTAATAATGTCTTTGCCACCAAAAATATTCGTGCTGAATGATAATGACAATGTAAAATGTAGATATCTCCAATGTGGTTTTTGGGAACTAAAATTATAAATGAAAATGCCTATTATTAAAATATTTTCATCATATAAATTATAATTTGATAATGATAAAGACTGAGAAAATAATAAAAACATGTGTAGGAGATTGTGATTTGGCCAAGTAAAATGTACTGATTTAGTATGAAATGCATATTGGGGCTAATTATCTTTTTGTAGATGACTTTATTTAAATATCTCAAGGATGTATAGTGAAATGTTTGCTTTAAATCTCTCTCTCTCTCTCTCTCTCTCTCTTTCTATATATATATATATATATATATATATATATGGGTGTATGTGTCAATCATTTCTCAAAATTCTTAATTTGAATTTTGACATCAAAAATAATAATTCAATTTTTTTTATTTAATTACTGTTATTACAAACTGCTTGATTTTAAGATGTATATATATATATATATATATATATATATATATATATATTAATATATAAATATTTAGCTTTGGACATTATATATATATATATATATATATAATGTCCAAAGCTAAATAGGTAAGTAATGTAAATACATCAAAGCAGCTAACACTTAAACAATACCAACACCAATAACAATCTCAATTTCTCATCAAGAGAACTTCTTTTAAACAATAAAGACAATCAATTTGCAATCTTTAGTATCTATATAACCATATTAAAGCATATATAAAGATGAATTTCCACCTGTATAATTTAAAAGATACCTTGACAGCAAAATAAGATTTTTGATTGTTATTGATATTGTTTAAGTGTTGACTGCTTTTCACATAGACATAAATATTAAAAATAATGTAATTGATATTAGTCATTATTTGAAAAAATAATTATATGAATTCTGTGGTCAATGTTCATTTATTATAAAAATATTGTCTTTTTATGAAGAAAAGCCTTAAGATTTCTGACAATTAGTGGACTAGAATATCAATATCTCATATATTTTTAAATAGCAATTTATGCAGCTTCAGTAATATTTAAATAATATGACTACATATACTACAAAATACATATAACATCATCTTAATATTTTTCAAGCATGTAGGTTGTGGAAATGGAGTATTATCATTTGGAAAATGACAGTGTTATCTCTATTTTGTATGATGCAATAAATCTTATTTTGAGAACATTCAAATATGATGCATTTCTAAAGAATAATTAATAGATCAAACTATACCATGATACAGTTGCTTAGAGTATGCAAAATTTCGTTAACATATTTTACGGTTAAATTATTAGCAGGAAAGTAATTTGGTAAGTCAATTGACATTGGCATTTAGTGTTCATAGATTACTTATGCTTATGTAGGTGACTCAAGAATAAAGTGATAAGAATGATTATGACTTTCTGCAATTGCTAAGTGTAAGTTAAAAGGCCAATATGATTTTTTGTTTCTAAATTAATGTCATGCCTATAGAACTATATAAGCAAGTTGACTTGAGTTCAAAACCTTAATGTGTTAAAATGTTCAAAAAATAAAAATGGCAGCTGGATATATGTATGCAATATAATGTTTAAGGACAGTGAATGGAATCGAATGCTTGGGAGTTGGTTGGCACAGTTATCCAGTGTTCATTGAATATTTTGCTTAAATATGTGACTTTAGAGTAAAATAAGTGAATTTCCATTGTCAATACAGATTTTAAATGTAATCTTAAATATTTAAGTAATGCTTTTAGTATAGTTTTACCTTTAATAAATTATGACAATAATATCTAATTGTTAGTTTTTTTAATCTGTTATATCATCAAAAATGAAAATAATAAAGATCAGTATGTTGATTTTTCATATAAATTATAACAAATAATAAAAAAACATATACAACAGCCAATACAAATATAAATTAATCATATATTAAAACTTTTTTTCAGCGTAAAATCATGTGCCCCAAAAAGTCTTTTATGTATGTTTAATATATATTTATATTAGCTGTTGTATATGTTTTTATTATTTATTATAATTTGTTATATTTTTGACATGTATTCAAATTCAGAGAAAAAGTGGAATTTTTTTGCAGCTACATAATTATTAATAAATAATAAAAGTTGATGCACTGATCATAAAACACCTCTTATTGAAATGTGGTAGAATGTGATTACTATTAAAGAAACTGCCATGCTTATATATGCATTGAAATCGTAATTTATTTTTAATTTATAAAAAAAAAAAAATGTTATTTATAAAAAAGAACTAAATTGAGTAAATTTGATTTTAAGTAATGATAATTACTTTTAATAATTTTGGATTTTGAATACAATATTATACAAATTTCTTATTTAAATTCAATTTTTTCTCTCATGCTAATATTTAATTCACATCAGACTTGGTATAAACATAATCTCCTAGGAATTCTTTCAGTAAAACAAGAGTTTAAACAAATTGAATGTATTATTTTTACAAGTATCCTAGTGTTTTATCCAGCTGTGATTCAAATTACATCTCTTATCAGAAGTATTACACTTGAAGAGTTTGGTATTACATTTTTTTTATTTAAATAAGATTAAGTTGATTAGCTGATGATTTTTTTTGTTAAATAATTATATACACATGATATTTATGTAATTAACGCACCATCTTTTGATAATTAAAATTGTTTTTTAAATATATTTTTTAATTAAGGAATGAGCGTGCTTTCATCTTTTTGATTTATTGTTTAATTAAGATAAAGAATTAGAAAGTTTATAAAAACATGCACGTAGGCTGACCATAATTTAAATTCATCTACTCAGAACTCTTAGGGGAAAAATCTTTTATGATGAACAATTGTTTTCTTTCTATCTCTATTGTAGAATGAACTCGAAATGAATATTTTTTTAATAAAAGTTGAATGTATAGCTAATATGAATTCAAAAATATATAAGAGCATTATTTACATCCCCATTCTATCGCATGGGACCACTCTTTTCCACATCAGTCTAATTAACTTCTGAATCTTATTTATTTATTCCACATCAATTTTTTTTTGTTTCCATTAATTTTTTGTGACTCAATTTAAATTTATTGCGCCATCAATTGCCATCTCTACTGGTAACATTTTCATGCCAATTCCATTTCAGCATCTTATTTTCTTTTACTGATGTCAATTGTTTTTCACTCATAATTTCTGCTTTAATTTATTGCTTATTAACTCCTGCATACCCATCTCTACATTATATACTGTTTGTTATTCAGTCTTTGTATTAATTAAATCTCTCATTCATAAAGAATATAAATAAAATCATTTATTTAAAATATTGTTTTTCAAATTCCAAGGCATATTTCCTTTTAATATTTTTTTATTATTATTATAAATATTCCATCCAAATTTAACTCTGTGTTTAACATCAATTATGTAAATAAATCTGACTAATATATATATATATATATACAAATATATATATATATATATATATATATATATATATATATATATATATATATATATATATATATATATATATATATAAAATATATATATACATATATCATTGCATTGCTTTTATAAGAATCTATTTACAAATATGTAATATAGAAGAATGTACCAATAGTTCAAACAAGCTCTTAATTGATAAGTGCGATAAGAGAAAATATTTAAAATCTCTATCTGGAATGTTTCTATCCCCAGACCAATTGTTTTTGAGCTTATGGCTCACCTAAGTGAGAAGCTAGAACATTCAGACTTTAGATCTAAAATATCAACTCAAAACAAGCACTTATTTAATACATAATATTTAAATAGAAACTCCAAATTTTTTTGGACATAAAAATATCTTTAACTCCAGCTATCTAACTTAAATAACTATAAGGGCTGAACTAAATTCAGATCTATCATATATTAATAGCCTTCTCATTGCAAAGGCCTTAAAGGAAAAATTATAGTAATCAATAAAGCAAATCATATATAGTTTGACATTGCTTTTATAAACTTGTATTTACAAATATGTAATATAGAGAGTGTACCAATAGCTCAAATCAGCTTTTAATTGATAAGTACAGTAAGAGGAAATATTCCAAAACCATATCTGGAACACTCCTATCCCCAGACCAATTGGTTTTGAGCTTACAGCTCACCTCAGTGAGGAGCTAGAACATTCAGATACTAGATTTAAAATATCAATTCAAAACCAGCATTTATTTAATATGTAATATTTAAGTAGAAACTCTAAAATTTTCAGACATGAAAATGTTTTTAGCTCCAGCTATCTAACTTAAATCGCCATACGGGACTGAACTAAATTTAGATCTACCATATATTAATAGCATTATCATTGCCAATGGATAGAAATGTTCCAGATATAGATTCATAAATATTTTCTTTTACCATACTTATCAATTAAGTGCTGGTTTGAGCTATTGGTATGCTCTTTATATTATTTATATATATAGTTAAAATCAAATAATAATAAAATACTAGTAAAATAAAATTTACAATTTGGTTTTTTATCTCACAGCCATGGTTTTTATTACTTAATTTATGATTTGACAATCTAACTATCAAATATGTCTATCACCATTTGACTTCAAGTCATTCTTACAATCATTTTTTTTAAAGAACTCTCATTAACATTGTCAAAATAACCTAAACTAATATAATTATTATAAAATTCTCTTTGAATCAACACATTATTTTATCAAATATTTAAGCATTTAGTCCTATAATAAAATCTTGATATTAAAAATGTGCTTCAATCAATTAAATAAGAATATTTTTCTGCTGATAAAATTAGGGTCATTTATAATTTGCTTTTATTGTTAGAGAATGGGATATATTTTAGGTATAATGGTAAATTCTATAAAATTTTAAAAAAATGATCAGATATATTCTTCCTTAATATATTTTGTCTATATTAATATTTTAAAGAGCAGTGTGATTAGTTATGGTTTTAAAAGTTATTCATCAGATTTGTAGATGACTATTTACTTTTTACTGATTAAGATAAATTGAGGTTTTATTGTACTAAATGGATCTGATTCTAATATTAAATTTATTATTGAGGGGGCTACTTGGAATTTTAGTAAATTAATGTGTTTAGATTTTATAATTGCAAGAGAAAGAGTTGAGAATTTATCTTATACTCTTTTTATTAAGAATAATACTTTATTGAATATAATTAGGCCTTACAGTTAACCAGCTATTTGTTCGTAAGAAGATTGCTTTAATAAGTTTTTGTTATAGGAATAATAGATTAAATAAATTTAAAAAGAACAATTTTGTAATGACTATATTAATGTAAGCTATTCTAAGAGCTTTATGCAAAAATGTTTTATTTATAAAATAATTATAATGATAATTTGAATACAGTAATTGATAGTAATGATAAAAAAGAATTAATTTGTTTTTTAAATTGTCAAATTGTGAATTGATTAATAAAAATATACTGTTATTGTGAAGTAAGAAAGCTGCTTGTAGAAAAGGCCTTACTATAAATTCATTATTAAATAATTCTAAAGAGTTGATAAATAAAAATTCCATTCAGTTGGTTCTATAGAGGTGAAATTAAATTGTATCTTAATCAAAGAGTTACAATTCATAAAAGTAGAGTCAAAAATAAATATTTTATTCCAGTTTTATATATTCATAAATATAATACTGAATATAAAATATGATTCAGTGTTCATTATTTTGTACAAATGTAATGAAATAAAAAAAAAAGGTTAAAGAGACATGTTTAATTAATCATTTTGGTTTGATATCATCATTTTTTAAAAAGATTCTTTTAAAGTTAGGGCTAATTGGATATTGTTTTTGAATTGTGATCAGTTGAATAGGTATATTTGTTTAATAGATAAAACCACGATCTAACTTGAAGAAAGCTTTGTAAATTTGGATTTCATCAAAATTTTTATTGCTACTTAATTCTATTATAATTATATTTACTAGTAAGTATATATATATGTGTGTGTGTTAATTCATTAAAAGCAATCAATTCTTAAAAAATAACAATCAACAATCTCGATCTGTTGTCAAGGCAATCTCCTTTTAACAATAAAAGTAAAAATCCATTTTAATTTATAGTCCAATGTCAAGCATTGGTGGTCAAGTGGTCAGCACAGATGCCTTACAAGCTAGTGTCCCAGGTTCACATGTTCGCTTTCCAGCTGATGCTTTGACACATGAAAAAAATTATAGCCCATTAAGTTCATATAGACACTGAAGCTTGCAACTTGACCTCAAAGAGTGAAATTATTGATAGAAAGTAATTTAAATAAAGCTTAGTAAACAAGTAAATATAATCTGTTCTAAAACTGTTACAATTAAATAAAGAATTGTATCATTTAACTTTTAAAATATTAAATTACTTTGAAAACGTGTTTTTATTATTATATTTTATTTAATGGTTTAAAAATTAATCAATAACATGATTTATATATCATCATTATTTTTAACCATTATCAATCCATCACAAATTGAAGATCTCTTCGTATTCAATCCATCACAGATTTTCAGCCTCTCTTCTCCACATCACCACAGCATATTTTAACTGTCCATCTATTATCATCTTTTCTAACAATATATTTAGTTGAACTTGACTTCAGTCCTTAATTTTTTCAATAATGTTAGTAACATGTGTTTGTTCTCTCACCCTTATATTTCTTTTTTGATCTTTTCTTGTTACTCCTAATATACATATCTCCTTACTTTGTTGAGTCATCTGAAGTTCTCTTCTGTTAAGTGTCCAAATCTCATATCTGTAATTAAGAACTGATATAACCATCCTTTTCAAATGCTTAGGCATATTTCTATTTAATATTAAATTATTTTTAATTCTATAATAAATTTCAACCATTATGTCTCTATTTGCAGTAATAATCTGACCAAGATATTTGTAGTGGTTGACTTCTTTTAACTCATCATACATATATATAAATGAAATATTATCTGGCTACATATGTGTATAATTAATAGAATATATATATATATATATATATATATATATATATATATATATATAAACCAATATTTTGACCAGGTCACACTGGTCATCAACTGGGTAACAAATATTATAAAATAACTGTAGAAGTGCTGTAAATACTGATGTATAACAATAATGAATGTTCTATTAATAAAAAATAGAAATAATAATTATGAGAAATTATTTAAATTAATGATTTTTAAAAAAAAAAAAAATCCAAATATTAGGTAATTTGCATGTAACATCATGTTTCTTGATACAATATGGCTTTTAATGATCTCAATGGCTCATTTCATCTGACATTGTTGAAGAGTGTTACATTGAATAGTATTCTCACATTTGAAAAATCAGTAATATCAACTGTATCTATAGCATGGAGAGATAGTTCTGATAATGATGAGTATTTTAACTGCCTTAATATATTCATTTGTTCTAAGATTGGTGTGATGATTACTCATATCTATAAAGGAAGCTTTACAAATGTTACATGGAATTTCACAAACTTTATGTGCTTTAAAAGCAATTGAGTCTTTAGGATTGAGTATAATGCTATTAATATTTTGGTAAGTTGTAATGTCTTAGAATACATCCAATATTGACTGTAATTCCTTTTCTATAAGGAATACAAACTCTTAGTAGTTATTTCTTCTTTTTTGTTTTTATTTTGATTTATTTTTATCTTCAATTTAATATATATATATATATATATGAGGTCATCTATTCATCATGATCAATTTGATGCACTATTTTATAATTGAGTGAATATTAAAATGATGGCAAAAAATATATACATATGTATGTGTGCTTAACCATGTTTATTTAGTGATGGTTGCAGTAATGGCGATGATAAATATCTAAAGGAAAAATATCAAAAGTTCAAATAACAACATTGATTCCATTAATTGAAATGAAAGAAAAGAGGAAGATATATTAATTATCTAGTTAGGTTACTATCATAAATAACAAATATTTATATATGTAATATGTATTTATTTTGCATTATATACCTATGATATTTTTAGTTAGACTATATTATAAGAGTAGCAGCTATTTATTTAACCTTTAAAAAAAATCCATCACTTCTTTGGTTAAAATTAGAAAAGGCATTAATCTGCTAAAACCCTCAGTATTATTTTTTCTTCTACACACTTATATAACTGGCACTAGGATTAGAAAAACAGAAAACGTGACACTTTAACAATCAACAAACATCCATTTAGCTATATTTACAAATTAACACAAACACATTTAATAAATATATAAATAATATTTCTTATGATACTGGCAATCATAAAATTTCAAATTAAATAAATAATTCTGAAAAATTTTAATTCACTTAAAACATATCTTTAATTACAATTTTTTTACTTTTTATCTTTATTGCTACACTCTTTGTTTAAGAAAGAGAAGCAAAATTGTATTAGAATTTTTTTTAAAATAATTTTATAATTTGTGATACTTGCTTGCATTTATTTTGTATTTGTAAAATATAAGCTCAAAAAGATATTAAAATGACAATTAATATTAATATTTACTTTCTTTAAACAAGTTATTGAATTCATTTGTACATAAATATATGTAACTTCATGCAAATATTTTACATATAAAAATTTGCAATAAGAAAAATACTAGAATTATAAATATAATTATGAAATTTAAAAATTCTTTTTTAATATATTTGAATGACAGATTTAAATAAACTTATAGTTATAAATATTATTAAGGCAAATTTACTTGAATAAATTCAAAAAACTTTTTTTTAAAAAATCCACCCAACATTGTAAAACTTTTCGGTGCATACATGGGCTTTAATGCATGAAGCTTCAATGTTTTTTAGCAAAGTAGGAAATCTCATCCTTGATAGAAATATGATGTTGGGATATATATCTTTTCCATGGAAAACTGGTTCAAGTCACTTCATTCCTTTAGGTGAGCATTGCTTTGGTATAGTTATCTATTCATAGCATAGAATAGTTTATCTTATTGTCTTCTAGTAGCAACTCTGATAATAATTGAAGAATATGCTATTAACTTTGTGAATTAATTTTGTGCCTCTACCTGTAATTTTATATTAATTAAATGAGTATTGGTCTTTTTATAGGTTCTCCTAGATAACTGTTCCAAACACTTGAATTAGTTCTTTTTTTAAATAATTTCTTTTATGTTTATATGTTTATATTCTTTAAAATTAAAATATATTTTTACCAAAAAAAAATACACTTTAAAAATATTTAAAAAATGTGATTTTTTTTTCAAGTTAAAATTATTTAGTATATTATTTACCTACTCTGAGATAATTTGTAGAATGACATTGCTTTTGCAAGCTTACTACAACGTATCCTACATAGCTAGCTAGGTAGATTTAATAGATTAGTGTTTGTATTAATAAATAAATTTAATCTACTTGGTCTAATATTTGTAAATATTCTTTTACAAGAAAACAAACACATCAAAAGAAGGTAAATTTTAGCAAAAAAAAAAAAGATTAATAACATTTTTTTTATCTCAGCCATCACTATCACATGGTTTCTTTAAAGATTTTTTACTATATTTTGGAATATACTTTAGGTCTTTATTTGTTTATATATTATCATCTTCTTTAGGAATAAGTTTAGTTCAGCTTTATTTTAGACTTTTTAATCTTTCAGTATTGTTAAAAATACTTTCTATTATTTTAGACACATTTATTTGGTTTTTGTTCACTTTTTATTAATCCCAGCATATATTTTTTCATAATTTGCTTTTCACTTATTTAAAAACTCATAATTAAACACTGAAAGAAGTTATTTGGAAAACAATTCTTTTCAGATGATATTTTCTTACAATATTAATATTTTTAAAACCAATAATTCTATGAATGACATCATTTGCTGTAATAATAGTTTTATCGAAAAATTTACGATTATTAACTTTTAATTCATTTCCTAGTCATCTCTATTTTCTTCTTTTTGTGAAGCCTCATGAAACTTTGTTTACTTTTTCATTATTTATCTTTAGTTTTTTTTTTTTTAATTTGCTTCTGATAGTGTACATATAATGTTTTAAAATTTTTAAATAATATTTTCAGAAATATAAATAGAAAATCTAAATAATTTAAGTTGTCTTTATTTAATTCTACTTTCTTTACTTTCTGTTTTAATCATAATTTTTTTTTTTTTAAAGAGCTATAAAATATTTTTGAAAAAATGAGTTATCCTACACTGTATTCCTACCAACGCAATTTCTTTTTTTGTGTTTATGTGTCAAAGCATCAGCCAGGAAGCAAACCCACAAACCCGGGACAGCTGCTTGTAAGGCAGCTGTGCTGACCACTCAGCCACCAACGATTGACAACACAATCTCTTTTGTGACAGTAATTACGTTAATCTACAATAAATTCCAAATTAATGTACTGATCAATAATAAAAGTCTTTTTACATTATGAAACAATTTTTCAAAAGTTATTTTTCTGAAAGATTAGTCTTACTTATATTTTATAAATTACTTTAAAAACAAATAATGTTTAACTGAAGATTTGGAATGGTAATATTTTATTTGGTCTTATGGTTTGGATTATTTACATCATCTAGTTTAATTGTTGTTTTTTTAGAAAATTTCAATTTTATTCATAATTTTTAAAATAACTAAATATCACATGATCACCATCATCTGTTAATAATATTATTTAGATTATTATAGAACATTATATTGTGTGTGTGGGGGGGAGGAGGGATGTTCTTTTTTGCAGGTATTACTCATTTAATAGTCTACTCTAATCAACTAGATTATTCGTTCAAAGACAATAATCATCACAATATTTTTATACCTATTTATGACAGTTCTTATAAATTTTCTGCTTTGAGTAGTTTTTTTAATTTTCTTCACTTTTTCTTCACAGCCAATATTCTCACATTCCCTCACTTAAACATATATTCATTGATATATGTATAAGTTGCTACTTTAGATATATTTGTCTTTTTTTTTCCCTAACATTATTTTGTGTTTGTAATCAGTTTCAGTCAGGTGACTAATATAAATCTTTCCACATTCAAATAGGATATTATAGATGCAAATATTGTGTTTAATATTTTAAATTTAGTTTTGTAAATGTTACAATTCTTCATAGTATACCATTTCTTTGAAAAGTTATTCTGATATTGTATTGATTGCAAACTTTTATTGTTTGCCTGCTATCTCTGGTAAAGTTCTTTTTCCCAGTCTATTTAAGGTAATATTTTAACAGAACATCTAATAAAGCCCAATATTTATTTTTGTTACATTTTATTGTGATTTTAATTGAAAGATATGTTGATGATATTTGTTAGAATGTTTGTAATAGTTTTTCACAATAGAATTAGAAGAACAAAAATTGGCATTTGTAGATGTGTTTTTAACAACATTGTTATTAAGAAATTAAATCTATCATTTATAAATCCCCATCCACAGGAAAATATTTGGCATGTATATAAGTGGAATTAATCTACATCTATGAAACAGAAAAAAAGAATTTTAGAAAGCAATTATTTGGAAAAAGAAGAATCTAATATAGAACTATCTTTCATGAAGAATGGGCAACATTAAAAAAAATTAATTCTCAATATGGATTCTGAAATCTGTCGCATAGCACTTTGTGCAATAAATATTTTTACATTAGCATTTAATTTTTTTTTTTTTTGGATATAAAAATGTTTTTTTTATTTTTTATCTTACTTTTTTTATTGCAAGATATTTGTTATAGAACTTCTTGAATTCATTTTTTTTAAGTATTAAATAAATTTGTCATTTTGATGTATTATTTTGTTTTACTCTTTCATATATTTCATGTTTATTAAATATGATCTTTAAAAAAATAACTTTTCTTTATTCAGCAGTCTTTTTTCTGCAGCCACAGATAATCCAATACAAATTGTTTTCATTTTGTTCTTCCAAGTGTATCTTTACTATCCTTTATTATTCTATTAGTATTTACAAGTATATTTTATGTTAATTGAGTCTGTGTTTTATATTTCATTATTTCTGTGTATTATAAGGAAATATATATTTTTTACTCATTGATATTTGTAATTTCTATTATGTTTTTGACTGTGTTTCATTGTGCATCCTATTGATTGTATTTCACATACATTTTTATACAATCATTTTTATCATTGCTAAATTTATATAATTTATCCTTTCTATGTAGGCAACCTTTTAAATCTATCACTTTGTATTCAAAAGGGAGTTTAGATGTAGAATGAGTACATGGCTTTTTTCATTTTATTATATATATATTTTTCCCTAATTGATTTTTTGTTCTGGATGTAATCATTTTGAAATAATTGATTGATTTATAGTTATCTTTTTTTATAGGTTATGACACATTATTTAAATTCAATATATTATTCATAGCATGTTTGATATAAAATTAATAATTTGCACAAAATTCTACAGATCAGTTTTATTGATTTTATATTTTTTTATATGTGGTAATAATATTTTCATCAATATATTTCAATGCATTTATTATAAATTTTTAATGTGACTATTAATATTCAACATGAGAGCCTTCCTCTATAATGCTTATTGATTCTTTCCAATAAATGAATTTGAAAAATTGTGTAATATCAAGCCTGAAAATAATATTATCGTGGTTAATTCTAGGTCTATCTACCATTGTGAAGAGTGATGAATCTTAATTAAGATTTTGCAAACATATAATAATTGACATTAATACATAATTTTTCCAAATCTACTTTCCAAGTGTTCATTAATAGGTACATTATTTCATTCAATATAACAACTAAGAACTTCTTGTTTATTATGCTTGTTCTTATTATAGTTTTCTCAATATTGAAGGCTTTGTATATGTAAACATATAGAAAAAGGATGTTGGCATCAGACTTTCTGTTCAATTTAATGAAATGATAAAAATATTGCTGCAATCCCATAGTCAAAAATATGGAAAAAAGATAAGTCATTATGTACATTGTACTTTCATATATATAATATTATAATTTGATGTCTGTATTTCTTCAAATCAATATACGTAGTCTTATAATTGAATATTTATAAATACAGTAATTAGATATATTTAAAGTATGACTTTAAAATTTTTTATCTACTTAGGAGCACTTTCAACTATCCTCTTGGTCTTTTTCAACTAACACTTTAAAAGGATAATCTTTCCACAATTCTGTGATCTTAACATTTGCTGCCTGTCTATTAAGTAAGTCTTGTTTCTAACACTTTGAAAGGTTAATCTTCCCATAATTCTGTGATCTTAATGTTTTCTTCCTGTCTGTTAATTAAGTCTTGTTTGTGTTTGTATAAGACTACAGACAGGCAGCAAATTTTAAGATCATGGAATTATGGGAAGGTTAGCTTTTCAAAGTATTAGTTGACAAAGACTATAAGGATAGTCGAAAGCGCTCATAAGTGGATAAATTTTTTTAGATATACTTTACATATATCTAATTACTGTATTTATAAATATTCAATTATAAGATTATATATATATATTGTTACCGTACGATCTATCTATCCTTATCCGTACGTTCCTAAAAGAGATCGAGAGCTCCGAAATAAACATGACATAGCGTAAAGCTTTATTTATTTTCTTATATCGATAATTGTTCACTCTCAATACAAGGGGGTGCCAGATACGATAATTTAATTACAATTTAACTTCTCGCATCACCTTACGTCATATCAAAACGATTTCGAAGTCTAATCCCGCCCACAAGCTCAAACTCCCAGCATGGACCAATAGGGTCACTCAGGGTCACGATGTAATTATTTCTAAATTACTTTCTGTAAAAGACGCTATATTAACTAATGATAGACGCTTGATTGATTAATAGGTCGATCCAAGCATTGGACCTGGTCATTGGTTATTTGAACCAATACGATAATTGTTTATGTCTCAAACAATTAGAAACTATAAGATCATCCCCCCATATCATACCGTCCGGTAGAATTATTTACTCCAGCTTTACTTATAATTTATTGACTTTATTTATACTTTTTATAATAGACCCTCCCAACTCTTACATCTATCTTAACTACGAATAATTAAATAAATAAACATCGTGACTTACAGTGTTTGTAAATGACATTTTAAAAAGCAACAAAGTTTAAAAAGATAAATCTAAAGTGATATAATTAAATAAATGATAACTTTATTAATAAAAAATATAAAATAAAGATTTAATTATAGAAATGATTTAAATGCTCGACTTGTTTAAATACTGAACAAATTTATTAATATAAAAAAAGCAATATTATTAAAAGTTTTATTTACACGCACACACAGTTTACACACTTCAGAAAAGAACATATTAAATATCATAAAATATGATGTAGAATATAAATTTCTTTTTATATTTCAAGATAAGTGTTCTAATTTATAAAATAATAATTAGGGTCAAAGTTCATATTTGAAAGTCCTGAGTTTTAAATTCGAGGGATTGCATAGTGTTTGATTTTACGAAGGTTGAGATTACAATAATAAGTTACAATAATAAGTTTTAAATATAATGAATTACGGAATATTTTATAGTTTAATTTACGAAAATCAAAGTTAGTTAATTATGAGATTGCTTTTAAAAGTTTACGTATGGATGAATGAAAGCATAAAAAATAAAAGTGTTTACCTAGGATTTTGGCTATCTTCCTGCTTCTAAGTAAGTGGTGGTTCGAACATGGAGATGATTTTCCATAATGGAATGATTCTTTCTTTGAAAGTTGAGCGTAATAAGTATGGACGATTCATATATTTCACGGAACATTATTGGAATGGTTGGAGCACTAATTTCAGATGGTAATATTGTTAAGTATTCATAGCGACGGAGATGTTCTGGTGGCGGAGCGTCGATCAATCACTGAAGGGTTTCCTAGCCCCTCATGACAATCGACGCTCTAGATATTAATTTCACAGCGATCATCTTGAATACGGATAGCACAAACGAAATAATTGAATTAAATTGAATAAAAGAGATTTGACAATTTGACTTAGCTTAACTTAACATTTTTTAACAGTTCAGTTTCTTTTTTTAGATTTTGCTTGATATTTATATGGGTTGGATCTTATCTGAGGATCCAATCTCCCCCCAGAGTTCCATGTTCTTAGAGTTGTCGTTGGGGTCCGTGTCCAACTCAATCCATGTGCTTGAGGCAATCATATGTTTAGGCAATCTCATATTGCAATCTCAGTTAACAACTTATATTCTCACACCTTTTTTTTTTACGAGAACAATGAAATTTACATTAGCTAAAAGTCGACTTTAATCTTTCTCAAAATCATTCTATAGCTTTTACTTTTAATACAATTATAACTTAAAATACCCCTTTTAAATACCCCCGCGGCATATACAAGTATAAATTATTTATTGATATTTATAATGGCATATTATTTTTTCATTTTAGAGAATATTATTTTAGTAAATTATGTTAAAGCCTTAAACTATTTAATTAGACATATTAATATTTTATTTTACAAGTGTATTTTAGAAAGTATGGAAAGAAAACTATATCTATTTTTTATCCTAAGTTGTAAGAAAATAAAATAGAATATTTTACATTGCTTGAGTGTGTGTGTGTTTACATATACCGACTTTGTCTCGGTATAATATATATATATATAAATTATTAATCAATGTCTGTATTCCAATTATAATAAAATATATATAATTATTCAAAACAATACAATAATTAATACAGTAACAATATTTTAAACAAATATATACCAATTTAATAGAAGTACTTTCAACTATCTATGTAGTCGTTGTCAACTAGACTCAAATTGTATTAGAAAAAACCGTTACAAATGTAAACAAAAGTAATACGTCATACATCAATTTTCCCACAATTCATTAATTTTTATATTGGCTGCCTGTCTATTTATCAACTGTTGCTTTTCACTTTTTATTAACATAGCTTCTTTAATTTTGCGTTTATTATTATTATTGTATTGTTTTGAATAATTATATATATATATATATATTGTAATATTTACAAAATATCTAACAAATGATATAATATTCAATATATAAAAAAATTTTTGCCCTTTATTTTTATAAGTCAACCATTAATAATATTAAAAAAATATTTGCTTAAAGAAAAGAAAAAAAATTTAATATTCTTGCTGGATTTTAAATTTTCTAAAAAAAAAACAGAAAAATATAAAAGACAAAGTATTGTTTTAATCAAAGACTCCTGTCTATTTTTTATACTTGAAATAATAACTGTGTGTATATATATATATATATATATATATATATATATATATATATATATATATATATATATATATATATATAATAAAGTAATTGTGAATAACCTTCTGCAAAGCAAAATCCTTTGTTATTTCTTTCAATAAGGTAGAAGATAATATTCAGTAATCTAATCTCCCATCATATAGTGAATTTTTTTGCATTTTTTTCAGTGTTTTATATTTTCAAGGACCATTAAAGTTTGTTATATGTTTATACATATATTTAAATTTTGTTTTATATGTAGAAGATATGTGAACAATTAGAATAAAATGGGAGAAAATGAAATCTTTAGGGATCTGGATTTAGATAAGAATAAGATGAATAAGTTGGTAGGATAAAGTTAACATATAGAAATGCTGAAATTATGAATATACAAAACTTATTTATAAATCAAATTATGACATGATATATGACTAACATGCATTTTTAAGCAGGAGAATATTAGAAGTATTGTGGGATGGGATTATAGAAGATAAAAGAGAAAATAAAAGAAGAAAAAAACAATGAGGAAAAAAAATTGTAAATGTTTAAAGAATAGTATAATAGATAGAAAAACTTTAAAATGTGGTCTGATTGATATGCTAGTACTTATAATTATAATAATCTTTTAGTAAATACTTTCAAATGATCAGTAATCATTATATATTTTAGTATTAATGTTATTATTATATGGCAGAAGTTAGAAGCAAAATATGTAACTGTATAGTTCAAAATTTAAAACATAGAACAAATTTAATTATAGAGATTTTATTTTTACATTGTTTGTAACTATTTAATAGAGGTTTTTATTTAACCTGACTAGTGACAACATTGTCCATCTTTAGAATATTTTATTTTTACAATTAAGTCTTTTTTTATATCATATATTGATACTCTTTATATTATTTATTCCAAATAAAAGATTTTACATGATAGGCATTCTAAAAATTAATATTTGAATTTTGAAAAATATAAATACAATGATTAAGTAGAGTTCTCAACTATAATTATTATTGTTTTTCATTATTGAACCTTCATAAAAGTTGTAGAACAAAATATTTATTTGAATTAAATTTTTAAAATAAGAAAAAAATTTAATTGAGACATTATAAGAGAATGTAAATATGTCTTCAAATTTAAAATTATTAATATTTTGCAAGAAATTCCTTTACTGGTTTATGAAAGCCATTCTTGTTAGCCAATAAAAACAGCTTCCTGTTTGCTGTAATTAAACTTTTATGATTTGCCTTTTTTAAAACAAATATTTTTAATAAAATATAATTGTAATCATGTTTGAAACATCCTATAGCTATATTGTTTCAACTATACTCCCCCTTTAAATAAAGAAAATTTGAATTTTAACACTCCATTGAAAAGGTAAATGGAGTGCTAAAATTTAAGCTTTTTTTATTTAAAGGATGTGACTGGAATAATATAGCTATGGACATTTCAAATATTTTATATAGATTTCAGCTAGTGGTATGCATTGGTTCCATTTTTTATAATTGTAATCATGTAATATTTTTATTTAAAATAAATATTATACAAATATATTGCCTAAACAAGCATAAATATGTATATAAATTATTGACAATTACATTTTTTCTTTTTGAAATACTAATACAAAACATACATTCAGAAATGCCTTCCAATCAATTAATCTACCAATCAGACATTGCTGGATTATTTTTAAATAAGACATTATCAATTTGTTTTGAGATCCAACTAAGGCATTGATGGTTTGTCTTTTTTAATTCAAATTTTAATTTTGTATAAGTTCTATAAACTATTGACATCTTCAGATTTTTTAAAAACTAATAATTTTAATTACTGATTTCCACACAAGAAAAAACTGCATACAGAAAGCTAGCATAAATAACCACAAAATAGTGAAGAAAAGCTGATGTGGTAGCAGTGCCATCATAATGTCCCAAAACATTTCAAAATAAACAATTTGTAGCAACTAAATCAGAACACAATTAAAAATATAAAATACACTCTATTTTTATAGTTATATGATGTTTGTAGAAGATTTAAAATGATGGCAGTATGAAAGAATAAACAAAAATGTTATTCTGGCTATATAAAAAATAAGTTTGGTTTTATTACTTCTTTAAATAAATTTATCACTTTTGCAATTTTTTTTCTTCCTTTAGTTTTGTTAAAAATAAATTTTAGTAATAAATTTGTTAAAAAATAATTGTATTTAGAGAAAAGTATCATTCAAACTGAAAGACATATATATATAATTTAAATTTTGCAAAGTTAGCTTCATTTTAATTATGTATTTCAGCATATTAGAATGGAATTAAAGGTTTCACCTTTTTATAATAGAAAGATTCACAGAATGGAACCTTATACATTTAAATTTAAAAAAAAAAAATATGATGGCCACTTTTTGTATTATCATACTAAGATTTTTTTTATAATCATTATACTACATTTTCTATAGTTAAAGTTTGTACCAATACTTTTTAAACTTAAAATAAAACACAAACAGTTAGTAATTAATTAAAAGTAAAATTTTTACACTTAAATTGTAAAACATAGTTTAATTCTAAATTTATCAAAAATTTATCCAACTGAAATAAACTTTTGATTGATGGCAGGTTATTTTAGTATTGACATAATCATTAATGTTTTGTTGTTTTAACCCTTATTAATAACATAATTGAATAAATGTGCATATAGTGATTAAAAAAGCTATTTTTTTATATTTAAAAGTGAAAATTCTGACATACATTGTTAAATCTTTAGTAGACATTTGAATTTCTAATTTTAAAAAATCATTCATTTTGCTAAAGAAAATAGTTTACTTTGTAAATCTGCTTTTAAACTTGATGATAAAATTTCTAATAGCAAAAGTAGTAAAGGATAACTGCCCTTGTGTTTTTTTATTTTTCTGAATATAAGTAAAAAGAATTTAATTTTGTTTTTTTAAATTTATAACTTAATTGTAATAATAATAATAATAATAATAATAATAATAATAATAATAATAATAATTATTATTATTATTATAATAATTATTATTATTATTATTATTATTATTATTATTATTTTGTATAAAACTTTAATTTATTTAATCTTTATTCTTATGCTTTAAAGGATATTTTATGTACAGTAAAATAATAATAGCCAAATTTATGCAACTATATTGGTGTTAATATACAAAATACAACAGTTTTCTTATGCTATGATGTTAATTAATTATTACCAAGTTACTATTATTATTATGATGATGATGAGAATTTGTTCTCTGTTCATAAGTTTTTAAACAGTATTATAAGCCAGTTAGTCATGATAATTAATATTCTCTTCCATTTATATACTCTTCTTTTTATACATACTGCATGGGGAAAAATTTTATGTTAAAAATGAATTTAAAAAAATTATGAAACACTGTGTGGAAAATTTTATGCAGATTATAAGGAATATATTTCATCAACAATGCTTTTAAAATGCATGGGGAACAATTTTATGTTAAAAAATGAATAAAAAAAATTATGAAACACTGTGTGGAAAATTTTTGCAGACTATAAGAAATATATTTCATCAACAACGCTTTTAAAATCCTAAAAGATTCTGCTTTTTTTTTTTTTTTTACAAAAACTAGTTAAAAATAACTCTCTGAAGGTTTTTAGTAATGTAATTTTACTAATTTATAAACTTAGCATCATTAAATATCAAATAAATAGAAAAATAGACCAATATGTTCTATATATGGATATATTTATGGTTTCCTTATTAGTTTATATATTAATTTGAAAACTCATTTCTAAAGCATTTTTTTTCTTTTTTTTTTAAGATTGGAAAGGCCCTATTCTTTTATAATTAACTTCTCTATATGTATGTATATTTTATATGCTAGATTGTTTTATAATCTGGTAAAAATGTTAAATGTTTTAAAACATTTAATTTATATTGAAATATTTCAATTATTATTATAATACCTAAATGAATATAGAAAGCCATATGTCAGTAAAATTAGCTTTCTGTTGAAAAATGATTTAAAAAAAGAGAACAATGATTAGAGAGGTAACTACAGATGTGACAAAAGTAGATGATCATGCTAATATTAATGAATATAATTTTTGGTGTAAACACACAAGGAAAAAATAAAGGAACTGCTTGCATGGCAATGGCAAATAATCCATAAATCAATGTATTGTGATACTCCATAATATTTGAAAATTATTCATTACCCCCCTCCCCCAAGAAAAAATAAATCAAGAGAATCCTCATAGATAAGTACATACAATTTTTAATGTCTGTTGCTTTTGATTGAATAATAATCTTAAATTCAATATTCATCTAAAATTATCAGTTCAGTTCTTGTGTTAATTATTATTGGTCATATCAAACATCTGCATAAGAAAAAAAATAATATTACACAGAATATATCTATATTATAATGGTCCAAACTGTTTCTCCTTGTGAGTTGTATATTATCATATCCAACATGTAACACATATCAGGCTGGACACTTCCACAAGAGAAGGAGAGCTCATCTTCCTATGATCAGATCTATAATCTTTTGGTAGGATGCTATTGTTGATGCAATGATATGCATAACCTATGATTGTATCTACCTCCAATGGGTTAGTTACATATTTACTTATTAAACCTAGATACAATTTGGGCTAGTTCATCCACATCTCACCCCCTGTTTTGGGTACATTATACCTCAATATTCAAATTTTACCTTTGACTTTCTTTAGGGATGAATCTGCACAAGCCAACAACCACTGTACCTCTATATATGTTACAATTGATTTATGTACTCACCCAGCATTTTTCACTATTGTTATGTATAGAATGAGATATATGCATATATTTTTCCAACTGCATCTTAATTCATGAATGCCAGGTTATTTTAATAAACATGAGACCAATTCAATATAAATAGGTGCTATAACATTTTATTATGTAATGAAACAAAATAACAAAAAAATCTTTTCAAACATTTTGACAATAGTAAACAATTTAATTGGCTGTGTCAATGTTATATTTCTACCATACTGATACTGAATATGACTAAAATTTCCACACCTGACACAATGGTGGAAGTTCAAGACTTGGCACCAAGTATTTATAAAGCAAAAAAAAATATAAATTTTAGATGACCACAAAGCTAACTAGCTAGTTTAAATTATTAGGCTGGTACATTTGTCATATTATCATTGTCCAATCCAGGTTAATGATATTCAATCCTTTTGGGACCTTCCATCCATTTATAAATTCCTACTATAGATTGAAAGATTGTCCACACAAGAAGATTAATTATTCATACTGAAAAAAGAAAAAATGAACAAATAACGGTTATTAATTAACAATAAACAATTAACATAAACTCAGTCCTGCAATGAGTGTGAGCATTGAATATGGGATAATATTAAAAATCTTACCTTTTATCCCACATCATGCTGATTATTATCAAATTGTTAAGGTGGGTAAGCTGATCTAAATTTTATTTATAACAAAAGAAAAATGTTCAATAAACCTAACCACCACTCTTTTTGCTTTTGCTTACACTTATAATATACTCTTCCAAAATGTAGCCATTTTGACTTTCAAGTATAGAAATAAAAAATAAATAAATAAACAAATATATACATAGTAACAAAACATAACAAAATTAAGATTTCCCGAAAATCATTTTGATTGTCATTATCAATGAGTTCAGAAACAATGTCCTTCATACATACAGCCTATAATTTTCATGTGAATCTTCTTAGATAAAAATTGATTCTTCATTGGAAGTTCTATCTAAACATGCTAACAATACTGCCTCAATCTTCACCCATTAATATTTTTCTTGACTCACATGTAGACATTTAATATGAGGTGATGGATGTTTATTTAGGCTTTATAAGAGTAGATGAATGAGGTTATCACACTTTCATAGTTAGAATTAGAGGCATTCAGTCCCTTTGGCACTGATAATTTAGCCAGAGTACATTGTACAGTCCTTTTTAATTTACATAAATTTTATTTTGTTGCAGTTTAGCATTTGGTATCTTTATATGCAAAACAAATTACTTCATTATTCTTTTCATAAGTTGGCAATGTTTTATTTTTTTTCCGCTTGTGCATGAATGCCTTTTTATTTTAATTTAATCAGTTTGAAAACATTATAATTATTTTGTCAAACTGCACATATTTATCTATTTACTCTTAATTCAATTGCTGATGTTACTTCATTCTCATCTTACACTATCAAATTCATAAAAAAGTGAGTATTTTAAAATGTCTCATCCATTTTTTTTATTATTCAACAATTCACAGTGTTGACTCTCTACTGCTAATGCATTATTTTCAAAGATGACAGATATAAGCTCTTTTTGCTTTTGTATAAAACAGTTTTTTTTTTTAATGAGGTCTTTGTTTCCATTACTTAGCATATTATATTTTTGCATTTCATCCTATTTTGCATAGTTACTTATTGTTACATAAATTATACTCATAGTAGTTGATTAGAACTACTACATAATGGAATTTTATTTTGTTTTTCAAACTTGGTTGCCTAGTGATCAACTTGATATTGGGTCATCATTGCACTTTCTTTGTCTATGTCTATGCTATTGTATTGCTTAATTTGTGACCTACATTACACTGACTGTAACTTTATTATTACTATACATATACATTTATATGATTCATTTAAAGTGTTCATATTTAGTCTTTCAAATTGGATTTCTTTAAAAAAAAAAAATTAGTATGTTACAATATTTACTACCTCATGATTTAGTGATGCAAATATTAATAGTATATATATATATATATATGCAAAAAAATAGTATATGTTCAAGAACTTATTGGTTAAGCATAAGGTATATATATATATATATATATATATATATATATATATATATATATATATATACTATTTATAGTATATATATATATATATATATATATATATATATATATATAAGTGTGATGACATTTCTATTATTTTTATTTAGAATAAATCACAGTCAGATAATGACAGTGACCAATGAAAAATGTATATTATAAACAATATACAATATATATGGTAATTTATAATTATTCACCAGTGTAAATTTAAATACATTCTCTTACACTATAACCTTTACTCATCAAGTGAGGTATAGTCTGAAATATCTCAATTTTCACATCCATATTGATAACATGATTCTTATATTTATCATAAATGCACTCTGACTATTAAAGTTAAAATTAATTGCAATCAAACATTTCTTTCCTTTTACATATTTACCTCTTCACTAGCAAGGCAATAAAAATCTTATATAAGAAGAAATTTGTGCTTACTTTAGAATTCTTTATCAGACAATAATTTTCAAGTCAAATGTATATACGATAATTATATATATATATATATATATATATTGCCACCATATATATATATATATATATATATATATATGGTGGCAATATATATCTATATAGTAATAGCAAAGGTGAAATAGAGTAATATATAATAAAATAAATTTCAAATTTGATCAGAGTGTATCATTCCTTCATTTTGTGTATTATTGTTGTTAACATTACATTGTTAGTATGATTCTAAAGTCAACTTTTCCAAGATTGGCTCCTTGTCTATTTACCCTACAACTGCTTGAGAAACTGTAAATACTGTGCCACACACTTTCCGTGTAATTATTTTGTTCAACAGACCATTGTATGTGTGCATGTGTGTCTCGTATACAAATGCAATAGTGTTTCTGTAAATATAGCAAACGTGAAAAAATAAATTAGGGTTGTTTTTACATAAAAATAAATTTAACATATAGTTATGTGATTTAAATCAAATTGAATGAGCAAATTAAAATATTTGGAGTTTATAAATAGATTAAATCAGTAAATTCATAGTAATAAATGTGATTTATTATGGTCACAATTGTGTTTATTTTTTAAAAGTCATATTTTTTTTTTTAAAAATGCCAAAAAAAAGTTTCAAAAAATTTGAATACAAGGATTTTAATAATATTTGTCCTAATGCAGTAAAAAACACAATCTAAAAACTTTACATAATATCATATTTTTTCCATGGTAACATGGAAAGATTGTAAAATATGGACTACATTGTTATATAGTATTTGTCCATGCATAACAAACAGCTTAATTACTTAATGTACGTAAGTATAATAAGTTTGCATCTGAGAAAGAAAGTAGAGTAACTAGGCAACATGATACTATAACCACTCAATAACACTTTATCATTGTAAATAGTAGTTTGTCATTATGTAACATAAGTCAATTAAGAGATATCATTATTTATTTTTATTAGATTTTTTTTGTTGTTGAAAATTTCAAAGCAAAATAAGAAAGCTATTACATTTTAAAAATTATTATTTTTATATATTTTATTTGTAAAAGAAATATTTATTTAATAATATATTTATTTTTTATAATTAGATGTTGGACTATATCCGTCATTTGATTTAAGCATTAAATATCATCACTGAAATTTGACATTAATATATTTCTAATACAATTTTTTTTCTTCTGTATTTATGAATATTTTGTATGTTGTGTGCTTCATTTTTATTATTTTTTTGCAATAATGTAAAGATATGATCATATTCTACTTCTCAAATGAACTGGGTTGAAGATGAAAAATTGTATAGGTAAAATGCGATGCTCAATAAATTCATCTACTTTATGGAACTATTAAACAAGTTTTTAGATATAAAAACAAGTATTGATATTAGCCATTGAAAAATAGTTCAAGTTTGGAATGTAGAAATCTTGAAAAAAAATCTCATGATTCTATTAAGTTTGGGAGGGAAGGGGGAATTGTGTATCATGAATATTATTTTAAAATTTAGTATTAGTTAATATGATTCAGATATAAAAATGTTATTATCCTATTAAAAGAACTTATAAATTTTAATGATCAAATATTTATTATTTTATCAACAAAAAGAGAGTTAATTAAAATATTATCTGGTCTAAAGATGTAATCCATACATCACAGTTTAATTCAAAACCCAGAAATATAAAAGCAATATAAATAAAAAAAAGTAATAATAATAAGAGTTTGGGAATTCATATGTTGATATTCAAATATTAATTAAATAAGGTTGGTGAATATTTAACAAAGATTGTACAACAGAAAAAAAATTGTACCAAGCTTTCATATAAAGGGTGTTGATGAATATGTAAATATTCTGACACAAATACTTCTTCGCATTAATGTTTAACATTTTGAAGTTTGATATCTCCATCCTAAAAAACAAATAGAATCTTATATAAAGGAAAAAAAAAATTAATGTTACTTTATTTTGCAATACAATATGAATTTTAATAATTGTATCCTATACTTTTAGAATGGTAATTGTAAATGACATGTGAAATTGAAGATTTTTCTTCTCTTTAAACATAAATAAACATAGAAAAATGTAATAATTATTTAAATTCATAAAAAATATGTTAAATTTTTTATATACTTAGTTTAACGTGAATGAAAAGTTTTATGAATATAGAAACTAAATAAAGACTCATTTAAAAGAGCTGTCAATATTAAAGAGAATTATATTTAAAAATCAATTGATATCTGTAATAAAATGTATAATTCGATGTATATGTTAAGTATTTTTTTGAATGGGTGGGTTTTATATAAATATAATTTTGATTTTGCCATGAGGGAGTCACATCACAAGAACATCTAAAAATGTCAAATTTTTGCTTTTGCTCTAGTGAGAATTTTATTGAAAAATATATGTTATTTACATGTGTCCAGAGTATTTGTAATAGAGCTTCATCATGTGGATATACAATAATATATTGACATAGCAAAGTCACGTAAATATCACAGCATATGATTACAAACATATTATTTATTAATTTAATTATTTAAAAAAGTATCATTTAAGTAAGCATTGGTGGTTGAGTGGTCAGCACAGCCATCTTACAAGCAATTATCCTGGGTTTGCAGGTTCGTTTCCTGACTGATGCTTTGACACAAGAGAATAAAAAAAGATCTCATTAATACTAAAACTAAAAACTTTTTAATTTCCACTTTAAAACAGTAAATAAAACACATTTTAAATTTATAAATATTAAATTTATAATTAAAATATCTGGTATATAAGATACATTTTCAGTTTTAACACAACAATTGTGTTCGGAAGTAAAATTTTCTCTTAACTCTAATGACAACATATGGTCTTTGTGGAAACTATAAAACTGATGATAATGAATATGAAGAATTTGGTGAAAAACTGAGATTTTGAATCCAATAAGTTTTTTTTTTTTATTAATTATTGTCTGTTCTTTATCTCAATGGTTGTTCTTTTTTTTTCTTATAAAAATATTGCACAGTTAAAACTAATTTCTAGATATAATAACAAATAATTGTCTGAAGGTTTGTAATGATAGCATTTTAGATTGGATTATTTCCATCAACTAATTGAATAAATTAATGTTTAAAAAAAATCAAACTTTATACTTTTCTAAACACATTTGACTCTTAATAATAATATGCAGATTAATATGAAACATGATATTTATGATGGTATTATTTTTCTCTCTTTAGATAAAACACTAGCATGGAAATTAAACTGGTAACTTTTAAATTCATAAATATTAAATTTAAGGTAACATTTTAACCAACTAGCCAATTTGTCAAAGAAAAAAAAATTAATAAAAATTTTAATTTTCTGTGTTGTGATACTTCTTCTTTTTCCCTTTAACCAATTTGTAGTATATTTTAATTAGTTTTAGTTGTGTACAGCTCTATTAATAAAATGATTACAAAGACATTAAATAATATATAACTAAAATTATTTATTGCATCAAATCAATATTGAGTTGAAGCAATTCATGTTGCAGTAATATTAACTGAAATACTCTGAAAGAAGTACTAATATTTCTTTCACAACTTCTTATTCTTTCTTGTTATTTTCAATAACAGTAAAATAAGTTGTAGAAAATTGCATTATTAAGGATGGGACTTTTCCCCTGCAATATGGAATATTTCTCTTTTTATATCAATCACACATATTACAATTTCTTTAATTTTAATTTTAAATTTCTATCAAAACGACATTGTCATCTGCTCATCACTACATTTTTACCAATCTAACATGCAGTGACACTCCAGGTAAAACAAACTATCATATGTATTCTTGCTGATAATCTATTATCAGTGATAGTTTTTTATGCATCATTTAGTTTCTTAACAAATATTAGCCCCGTATTAATTTTAAAAAATAACTAAAACATATTATTTTGCATTATAATTTCTTCCATAAGAATAAAATATAATTAATAATATATCATCTCTAAATATGAAAATCACTTATTAATCTAGGCTTTAAGTTATATAACACAATAAATTATGCGTGTTCATTGTATATAAAGAACTAGGGATATTGTAAGAAAAATTGTTGAAAAGCAGATAATCTATCTAGTATTAATAGGAATGGAAATTAAGCATGTTTTTTTTTTTTAAAAAAAAAAGTGAAATAACTTATTTTCGCAATCAAAATATTTGTCCTTAGTCAAGGGTTAATGGCCTAGCGGTTAGCATAGCTGCCTTCCAAGCAGCTGGCCCGGGTTCGCCTCCCGGTCAACGCTTTGACATATAACAAAAAAAAAATTGTTCTTAGAACATTTCATACAATCGTATTATGAAGTATTCATCATTCTTTTATTTCTAATTAACTACATTTCAAATCTATTTAAAATGCATACAAATTTAAGCAACTTTTAAAAATATAATCCAATTAAAAGTAAACAAATATATAAATGTATTAAATTCTTTAAATATTCTATTAATAATAGAATAATTTAAATTAATTTATGTTTATGCTTTATACAATTTATAAATTGATGGATTTAAGAGATGAAAGTAATAGAATTGTACCACAAAACTCCCAGAAATTAATTACACAATTATATTTTTGTAATATTAAAATACAAGTATACTGTATATACTTAACCTAGATGTAATTAAAGGGGATTTGAACCCTCAGTCCTTCTTGCTCCTTACCATCATCCACGCTATCCAATATAACTGACACATTACCGGTAAGAAATATAAAATACTTTTAAAAATATTTGTCAATTATAAACATTTTTTTTTAATTTAATTTTTTAAATAATATTAATAAAAATATTTGAATCTTCTAATTTTAGCAGGCAAAACAAAATTAGGTTTTAAAACTAATTTTTATATGATAATATATTTTTACAAAACGTTTGTAGATCATAATGTTTGATGACTAATATATGGAAAAAGACATTAATTTAAAAGTAATTTACAGAGATTATTATAAGCTTAAATATCATTCACAAAAACAAAATGCTACTTATTTAATTACTATAATTTGATGCACAAATGCCCAATTTCTTGCACTCACATATATAGAAATATCCATTTTAGATAAATATTTAATGATTATTACTAATCATTTATTAGATTAGAAACAGTCATATTATTTTTAGACAAAACTCTATCCCTCTTTTTTCCAAATATATTATTTTTAGATAAACTTATCACTTCACCAAACATGTACACACTTGTTTTATCTTTAAAAAAGCTTCAAAATATATTTTTGTCTTAATCAGCATTCTTCAGTAAACCTAGGTCACAATGCACATAAGTTTTCAAAGCATTTGTTAAATATTTATCAGAGCCAAAAATATTATAATTTAATGTAAAAAGAATGTCAAATATCTAAATGCAAGAAATTTGTCATTGTACATTAAATTATAGTAATTTGATATTTATAAATACTGAATAAAAATAATGAATCTTATAACTCAGATCAATTACCCAGCAATGCATCTTGGGGTCATTTATCTTTTTAGATGTCATACGACTTCTTATTCATATATTTAAGTGAATGTAAATAAAGAAATAGGTGTTTTGTGTATACAATTTTTAATCTAAATAAATTATTAGTAAAGCTAGTATAACTATTTGTCAAGTTAGTTATCAAAAATAATTGGTTGTTTTTTCCAGAGTTTATGTGATATATCAGTATTTACTGCTTTATATGTGATGTGATGTGATGCACTGTGACTTCTTCTTTATTGAAGTCAGGAATCTCTCAGCAACAATGCCCAGAGAAACCTGTTAGTCACCTTACCTTCCCCTTCTATTCTCCATCTCAGTTTTTCCCATATTGTTCCCTATTCTACTCCATCCCCCTCTGCCATGACATTTTGCACTATGAAGGGGTGGCATATCTTTGCATTTAATAATAATAATAATAATAAACTAATTATCTGATTTAAGATTGCTGAAACGCCATGGTCATTACACATAGCTTTTTTTAATTATGAACAAATTTGTCTTTGAAACGTTTTGTTAGTGCAAAAAAAATACAATTGATGCAAAAACAGAATTTTTAACAATTTATTTATTAAAATGCAAAAAGTATCTTCATTTCTCTCCATTAAAAAAAAGTTTACGTTATTATATATACATAAAAACACTAACTGGAATGTTTTTAAAAATTATTTATTATAATGATGAAAGTATAAATATTTTTTATCACAAAACAAATTGCTAAATATATTGCTTTTAAATTCATATATGTATTTTTTTTTAATATAAATAAATATATTTTTTTGTTTTTGGTAATATACAAGTTTGAAGATATTAATATGTTTTTTTTTATTTTATTTTAAATTTATTTACTCATTTAAACATATTTTTTAATTATAAATATTATTTGTTTATGATTGACGACTGCAATTGGATATATCTAATATGAAAATAGTGAATTAATTATAGTTTTCGTACTGAGTTATGCTTATTGCATAGTGAAGGCTTCAGATTATTTTTATTTTTAATTAAAAATATACATAATTTTATCTCTTTTTTATAATAACTTTAAAAAAATTAATGATATCTTTTGTTCATGATTTTTTACAAAGTATTAAGATAATATTTTGACTAAAATATGTAAAAAATGTTAATACTTTATTTAGAATAAATTATTAAAAATGTGACGTATAATTCAATTATGTAAATTTTTAAAATATTATATATATATATCTCGTAAGAAATGTTTAATAATTTATTCTGAATAAATTATTAAACATGTTACATATAGTTTAACTATGTAAATTTTAAAAGTATTATATATATAATAATAAAAATAATATAACGGTAATTAACTATTATATACAGTCTTACAATTTACAGAAGTATTTTCGATTAACTCCTTAACCCTTCTCAATTGGTGTTAAATTCTTCCATTACGTGTTTTGAATTTAACAGCAGTTGAGGAGGGTTAAGGAATTAATCAAACTATTTCTGCAGATTGAAAGACCGTATATAATATTTAATTAAAAATTATATTTAGTATTTTTATTGTTTTTACAATAGTTTTTAATTAACAGACATTTTATTTGCATTATATATCATTTATAGAATTAATATCAATATTTAATTTAAAAAATGCACTTTATTTATACAAGCACATTTTCAACACACACATTATTTTCGATGAATATATATATAAAATAGAAAAGGGCATCATGTATAAGGATAGTCCATCTGTTCTTCATATCCATGAGATGGGGTTTAAATCTGGGATTGAGATGTTGTAGACATTTTTATCATTTTTTTCCTGTAGTAAACATAAATAGCCTTTCAAATCTGCTTTAAAAATGAATATTTGTAAACTTTTATTTAGAATATAAAACAAGGTGAAAAAACATTAAAACCTTCACCATTCAAAATTTGGCAATTCTTATAAAGAACCAGCCTTTTGTTTTAACTCTTCTTTTCAGAGTTGATTGAAGGCATTTCATTCTATCATGGGCTGCTTTACTTTATAGATAGATAGATAGATAGATAGATAGATAGATAGATAGATAGATAGATAGATAGATAGATAGATAGATAGATAGATAGATAGATAGATAGATAGATAGATAGATAGATAGATAGATAGATAGATAGATAGATAGATAGATAGATAGGTAGGTAGGTAGGTAGGTAGGTAGGTAGGTAGGTAGGTAGGTAGGTAGGTAGGTAGGTAGGTAGGTAGGTAGGTAGGTAGGTAGGTAGGTAGGTAGGTAGGTAGGTAGGTAGGTAGGTAGGTAGGTAGGTAGGTAGGTAGGTAGGTAGGTAGGTAGGTAGGTAGGTAGGTAGGTAGGTAGGTAGGTAGGTAGGTAGGTAGGTAGGTAGGTAGGTAGATAGGTAGGTAGGTAGGTAGGTAGGTAGGTAGGTAGGTAGGTAGGTAGGTAGGTAGGTAGGTAGGTAGGTAGGTAGGTAGGTAGGTAGGTAGGTAGGTAGGTAGGTAGGTAGGTAGGTAGGTAGGTAGGTAGATAGATAGATAGATAGACAGATAGATGGGTGGATGAATGGATAGATAGATAGATATTTAAGCATCAAATGAATTATATACATTAAACTATAAATGAATATAGCTAATTGGTCATCATATGTAAATCATATTATCCCAGATTATACTTAAAATAATCTGATAGAATATCATCAATCTGTTACTAAGGCAACATTCTGATTTTTGTTTATTATTTGAGTATTGTCTTGACAACAGATTGATGTTATTTTATTGGTTTATTTTAAGCCTTGGCTTATAGATATAATGCTCAAATCACCCACTACAATGTTAAGATATTTCAACAATGCCCTCTATAAATAAATATAATGTCTGAAGTCTGAACTTCAAACAGATAAATTCAAAAGGATATATAAATATAAAGAGCATAAAGTAACAGATGTGAAAAATTTATCCCCAGACATTTAAAGAAAACTTAGACATTTGTATTTATATTAATAGATATCAAAAGAGATATGTGACTATGTAGAAAAAAAAGTATATATAAATATTTACAGTATTAAAAAGAAATTAGCAACTACAAAAATGCTTCAAAAATATTTTGATGACAAGACTAGTGATACAAAAAAAAAAAAAACCATAATTTTTTTTTGTAAATAACATAACTCAAAAATGGTTAATATTGTGACATGCTTTGAGCAATAAATTTGATTTATATTTTATATGAATTGTGTTCAGAAATGTGCTCTTTAAACTTATAACTTTATAAAAAATTTATATTTTTACTAATTTAAAACAAAAAACCCTGAATCTTTATCAGTATAATAACTTGATTAAATTCTATTTCATTAAATTATTTTTATTTAAAATTGTGGTCTTTTTTATAATTTAAAATTTATAAATAGTAGTGTATATATATTGAACGATCAGATTTATATACTACTAAAAAAATTAGAATTAACATAGGGAAAAATTCCTCTAAAAAGTTAATACCATAGTTATTGATTATTGCGTTTATGGTTTGTAAAAGTAGAAACCGTTTTTAAATTATATTTTATATCTTGTTTTATTTAGCATGTAAATATTGATACATATCTTATTTATCTATAAAATAGAGTAAAAGAAAAATGATTGCACTTGCTTATGTATAGGAGTTTATAAATAAAATGTAGTTTTGGAATGAGCGTGTTAAATATATCTGAAGTAATATTATAGTATTGAGAAAAATAGTTTTAATGCTTCTAAGTAATAAAATAAAATATCTTTGACATTATAAGTTGTAAAAAGATTAACATATATGTTTTATCTCTATGATTATTTTTCAACAGTCATAAAAACATTATAAAGTTTGAAGAGGCTTTCTGACTAAGGTTCCAAAGCAAAAGCATAACTGCAACATTACTGCATTTTTTTTATTCAAATCAGATGGCATTTTCTGGAGTTTAAAAAAATATGCCATCTCATTTTAAAATTAAAATATTTTAAACTTTGTTTTATACTATATTTATTGATTGAGATATTTAATCAACTAAATATTAATCCCAATTTGTCTGATAAATATAAAAAACACTTAAGTTTACATTATCTTCTTTATTGGATAATTACTGTCAATAAATTTTATACGTATGAATATTTATCCAAATCATTGTTTATATCTTACAATCAATGTTTCATTAGTAGAAGTATTTCTCTGTATTTAATCGAGTAAATTTCTTGAGAAGGAAGTGATTTTTGGTAAAAATTTGTTAATACAGTATATTTCTTGTCTCAAGAGTGATAATTTTTTTTTTCATCTTTTTTTTTTTTTACTACTAGCAAGTATATTTACAATATATACATTTGTTATTTTTCTATTCATTGATTATTTCAAATATTTATATTATAAAGAAATTTTTAATAGACTGTTTTATATATATATATGTCAAGTGCATTGACCAGGAAGCGAGCCCGGGCCAGCTGCTTGGAAGGTTGCTATGCTAACCATTAGGCCATCCACTTTTTAACAGACAACACAATACTTTTATAGTCTTTTATTTAAGATATCAGTTAATGCTTAAACATTAAAAACTTGGCTGAGAACAATAGCCCTATTAAACAAACAAATTAGTTTTATTTTTATTTTTCCAGTTACGAATTTGTTGATTGTTATTTTAAAAAAAAAATACCGTACTATAGTATGGATTTTTTGTTTCTATAAATTAGAACAGTACTAATTTTAAAATGTGTATGTTTGTTTTTTAAATCAGATTTATCATAGAATATTTTTTGTCATATTTCCTCCTACGAGAAACTAAAACAAACTTTATTCTCAATAAATAAATGTATGCATTCTTTAATTAATAGTGCATACTTTATTTACTAATATTTATGTGAATTATATTTTTCCACTATATAATTAATGCTTATTGCAGTGGTAAAGAGATAGACTTAAAAGCTACTGATATATATATAATACATATTTTGCGGGTTCATCCCTGTTAAAAACTTTTAATATTAATATACTGACGTTTCGACTTGGTCACACAAGCCATCCACAGAGTTATAAAAGGTAGAAAGACGTTTATAGAGGCGCTACAATCACTGATTTGAATAAAATGTTAAAATTCCACCAATAGCAAAAAATGTTAAATTTAGGAATGTTTTTAAAAAAATCTTTCCAAATAGGAGGAAGTTTGCATGTATCATCTCGCTTATTGATACAATCTGGCCTTTTAAGTATCTCAATGGCTTCTCTAATTTTGCATTGGTAGAGATTATCACATCTGGATATGATCCTGGTACTAGAAAAATCTCTACCAATGCAAAATTAGAGAAGCCATTGAGATACTTAAAAGGCCAGATTGTATCAATAAGCGAGATGATACATGCAAACTTCCTCCTATTTGGAAAGATTTTTTTAAAAAACATTCCTAAATTTAACATTTTTTGCTATTGGTGGAATTTTAACATTTTATTCAAATCAGTGATTGTAGCGCCTCTACAAACGTCTTTCTACCTTTTATAACTCTGTGGATGGCTTGTGTGGCCAAGTCGAAACGTCATTATATTAATATTAAAAGTTTTTAACACGGATGAACCCGCAAAATATGTATTTTATATATTTAACCTGTGCAAATCTTCGTTTTAACATATATATATATTAAAGCATAATGTTTCATTTTCATTGTTTAAATATCACATAATCCTTACTTATTTTTTACAGAATTAATTTTCCATTAATAATAGTTATATCCATAATTTTAGACAAAAGATTTTAATGTGACTTCTAAAGTTTAATTTTATAAAAAACATTTGAATGTTTGAATATCAGAAGAAACAGAACTGGGACATGATCTTGAACTTGGAATTTCTGAGTCTGCCATTCTAGTATTACTCTAAACCATAGCAGAACAATTAATATTTAATTAAAAAATACTTATACTAAATTTTCAAAAAATAGTAGAAGTAGGAAGGATAAATAAATACAGCATTTATAAAAAAGCATCATTAATGATTATAATGTAATGTGTTATTGGTTAAATAATTTAATCGCACTTTGGCAAAAACATACAAATTTCAACCATACTATTCAATGAACTATATAGATGATATATATAAAACTCTGTGATAATCATAGCTCTGAATTCAAAAGCACTTACCTAATTTGTTTATTATCGATCATCTGAGCAAAAAATTATATTTTTAAAAAATCTTTTTATTTTTCTTTAATAGAAAGGTATGATAAAATATATAAAATAGTGAATTTTCTGAGTTTAAAAATACAACTTCCAATTAACGAATCATAAAAAGAAATTATAGTTAAGGAAGACAGAATATTTGTTTAACGTTCATCAGCATTTTTTTCCTGTTAATTTGTTTTCCACTTTGACTTTGTTTGCCTTTTGATGCACAAGATGTGCATTTATTTATATATGGCTAAAATTTCCATAGACACACAAACACAATTATTAATAAACTTAAGACTACAAGAAATCTTGATCAAAATTAGCCAGTTGTTCTGATATAAAACTAGTTACATAATAATTACAGACTAAGTTTGAACGATGAGCTTCTCGCCCTGATCTGAAATTAATTTGTCATCATAATTGTAACTAATGTATCAAACGGGTATATTTTCTAATTTGAAAAATTATTTACTGATGATTGTTGTAATAAGTGTAACAAACCTAAACAAATGTATACCAAAAAGATTTATACTGTAATTGTATGCGTATTTTCTTTAATAAAAAAAAATAGACTTCTTTTAGTTTTATAATTAGATTTGGACAAGGATGAAACTGTAAATAGGACTCTCTTTCTCAATTAGACACTAGAACAAAATCTGCTTTGTTTATTGTCAATTTTTTTCTCTATTTTATAAAAACATCCTTACTGTAATCACTGAATATATATATATAAGTTACGTTTTATTTTTTTGTCCCATATATGTGTTTATAGCAAAGTTCTTCAAACTTTATTGACTCATGGAATTCTTAAGGTTATAATCTTTTATATAAAACTTCTCTATTATCCTCAGACCAAAAAAAATGTTAAAAAATCATTGAATACATATTAATTAATATTCTGTACAATTTATAAAAAAAATAAAAATAAAAGAAAATTATTATTTTTTCATTGAACAATTTTAATACAAGTTATTTAGAATTAATTACTAGTTTATTAATATTACTACTTAACATAAATTTAATGACTGGAATAGCTCTGCATTTTGTTTTTGACACAAAATATTGTAATAAAAATCTATTAATGTTATTTATAAACAGATTTCATCTTTAGTGTTCAATCTATTTCTGTATTTTGTTTTTATTACTATATAAGTTAAAAATGGTTTTTCTACATAACTAAGATATGGCAAAAAGCATTAGGTCTTTAGTACTTTGTTAGATATTTTGGAATATTCTGCAAGAATTTGTAACCATACCTCAAGAAATTTATGTTGCTATTTTTTACTTTTAATGTTGATTCTGATGAGTTATTAATTAATTCTTTTTCCTTCATTTTAATCCAGTCATACAAATCAATTTATTTTGTGAAATATTTTCTGATAATTTCTCTTTATTGGGAAGTGTGTTGCAGTAGGTAATATTTAACATAATTTTCAGTTTTAATTCATGCTTCATTAGAAAACTATTTTACTTTTTCAAACCATTGTACTTTTTAAAAAATATATAATGCCCTTTATTTAATTTTAAAATATTGCACTATTTTTTTCATTATTTTTAATAATAAAGCAGTGACAAAATCTCTATACTTTAGTGCCACCCAGTGCAAGCCATAAGGAGGTTGCATAAAATCCATATCTATTGCCTACTAATCCAATATCATCATACTAGTTTCTAATTTGTGGCTTTCATATATGAGGAGCCTTGGATGTGAGAGCACTGCACCTAGATCTTAGGATTTAGTTAACTATAAAGGTGGCTACTGGAGGTTGCAATAGATTCTAAGATTTAGGTGCAGTGCTCTCAGATCCAAGGCTCCTTACTAATAAAAGCCACATGCTAGAAACTAGTCTATAAATATTGGATCAGTAGATTTTAGATAGATATTTTATGTCCATCATTTCTTGAATCCATTGATTACTATGGTTTTTTGCACTGGGTGGCATTACTGTAAGAAGAGTTTGTCACTGTTTTAACAACTTATGTAAGCATATGAAATCAAGTAAATTTTAATAATATATACTGTACCTTCTTGAAGAGATATATTAATTTCATTTAAAATCAAAAATATATCTGCCAAAGTAGACCATCAATTTCAACCACATTTTATAATCAAATTTTTCAGGATATTCCTGTTTATATTCATAAATAAAAATTTATTTCACTTTTTAGTTCAAAAATATTAATTCAAGATTTTTTTTCATGATAACTGTTGCACTTCTGCTTGTATTTAGTGACTACAGGCATTATTTTGATCCCATAAGGATGATTATTATTGAATGAATAGATGAGTGTCCATCTTTTAATTCTATTTATCTTTTTTTTTTGGTAGATATCTACAAATGATAAATAATATTAAATATAATAAATGTCCATTGCTGAGCCTTTATGAGCCACATCAAATATAACTTATTTTTAAAAAAAATAATTTTATAGTTGCTAAGTCACTTTGAAGCAGTTTAATTTAACATTTTGTGATTGTACTTTAGTATAATAAAAGTTGATAAAATAATTAACATTCTAAAAATATTTACAATATTATTCAAAACCAACTTTAATGTTTTAGATAATTATTTTACTATGAACATGTGACAGTGAAGATGGCAATGAGAGAATTTAATGTGTGTGTGTGTTTGTGGTGGTGGGGGGATATTGCAAATATTCATGATATTACATATTTGTTTATATTGAAACAATCAGTTTTATCTCACCTGCCTGTTTCACATATTGTACCCCTACACCTAATCTCTATGCCAGGTTTAAACCCTCTCAGAGTACCCATTTAAACAATATTAAATTACTATATATGCAAAATCATGCACATATATGCGAACAGTAAGTCTGTAATTTAATAGTATATGTATATATTACAGATATATATTCATTTTTTGAAGTATTTCTAGTTTAAAAAATATTTTAGTTTAAATTATTTAGCCAATTTTATTGTTATGTTATTGAAATCACATATGTGTATAAGCCATTTCCATTGTTATTCTGCATGTATGGTAATAAAATTAGTTTTCTACTAATTATCAAAGTAACTTTTCCAAAATAACTTAATTTTTGTAAACAACTTTTAAATTAGGTCACACAATAGTCCTAAAATAACATGAACTTGATTTTATAAATCTAAAATGTTAATAACAATTTCACAAAATTTTATAGCATTGTCACAATAAACAGGAGGGAAAAAGCAGAAAAAGAAAATCTAAATTAGCTGTCCAAATCAAAAATGTTTTTGTAAAATGAAGTAATGGGTTTTTCTACTAGCTGTAGCAATTAAATATATTTTCTAAAATAAATAAATGTGGACAAGCTTGTAAAATTAAACAGGTGGCCAGAGTTAGACAAAGTATAAATACTTAAAGTTTTGTTGCCAAGGATGGATCATATATATATATATAATAAGTGAATTGTAAACAGAACCCACATTTATTTTATCTTCAAAATGGGGGGTAGTAGGCCATAACTCACCGCCTCTCTCCTTGGATGGAAAAGAACTTTGCTCCGATAAAATATAATGTCATACACCAGCCAAACAGCCCATGGAAAAATATCCATTAACTTTAAATCATCACCAAAAGTGTCAACTTATTATCCTCCCAAGTGCTCAGAACCAACTGCAATGAAAACAACAGACTGGTAAATTGATAAATTTTCACTCAGAGCTCTATTCATAAACTGTGACTTTCAATTCTTTCTTTTAAAAGCTAGCTATTTATTAAATCTGCCTTTCCCAAACACCTTTCCTAAAATCTGCAAAGAAAACTGTTAAATGCTAATGTTTAAATCTTGTCTGAATGTAAAACTCATAATATTGAATTCTCTGTTAAAAGGTAAAACTCTACTAATCTATTTTAAACTAAATGTATAATTTTCTACGGTCTTTTATGCCTATTTCTAATCTATCCAATTTATTTTATAATTTTTATCATTTTAATATTATATGTATTTCATATGCCAAATAACTTGAAACTGTGAGTATTTATAAGTATAATTTTAGCTTATCAATCTGTGAAGTTAATTTCAAATCTTCGCTATAATAAATAAATAATTGAATTATTATTTTTCTCACTCGCTATTTCAAGATCATGTTATTATTTTACTGATTAAATTTTGGGTATTAATATGACAATAATCAGTCATTCTCTAGTGAAAATTGTAGTTTGCTTAACTCTAGTTATAAATTATAACTATTTATATGTAACTCGTACATCATACGAACTAGCCACAGATATATTCTCAAAGCATATTTTAATGTTTTATTCATAATTACCCCGGAAATATGCTTTGTCCTCCTTAGATTCATATATGTTGAGATGCAGGTGATAATTTTAAACTAGGTTACTAATTAATTTAGTCCTTAAGTAGTATATTTTAAATACTAAATTTGAAAACTGTGTTGTAAAGATATGCAAATAGATGCTATCTATTTTTAAGGCATGCTAATATAATTTTATGTATTTGCATTATATATGTATAAGTTGTGGATGTGTCCTTACTAAGTACGCAATGTACAATTATCTGCTTGCTGAATGATTCTTTATGAGTTGCTGGTGGAGGCCACACTTATCCTCTTAGTTCGAGTAGAGCACACGTTTAGAACTAGGGCTCAAGGCCCTAGATTATTCATAATTAATGCTTATCTGACTCCCTGAACTAATAATGTTCCTATTCATAGCAAGTTAAGTGGTTGTAAGGCAACCAAGCCTTTGGAGGCTGAAACCCATGAAAAATGACCCATTCGCACTTTCTAGCTTTATTATTATTTTAATATGTGCCATAAAGTATATAGGTAAACCTATCATAACCCAGTTTTCTCCCCCTTTATATTAAATGCTTATCTAGCATCAGCGTATACCCTAATCTAGGTTAACACACTAACCTGCATATCTTTGAGCTTAACTATATACTCAACTTAACTAGATATATAGATAGACACCATAGGAGTGCTATTAAGTTAGTTATATAACTTTGGCTATAAAGTTCCGTATGATTTAGCAGACCACAAAAGAGCTAGAAATTTGCCATATCAATATAGGCATAAACCCCAAAACCGCACTACATTTTATTGCACAATTAGAATGAGATAACATGTAACATTAATCTCATTAGTTATGCAATGCCTGCATGCATAATGTCTCGTGTTCAGATTATATAATCATGTATATTTTGATTTACTATTTGTTATTGTTTTATTAAATTAATAATATTTAAAATTATAACTCGTTTTCATATTTTATTGTCCATGAGTTCATTTTATCCAACTCTAGATTTAATTGCACATACATCATTATATCTATATGTAAGTCATTCTATTGGGTTCTATAATTAATTGCTTAGTCATATGTGTATATATCTGACCAAATGAGCATTAAATTGGTTGATTTATGAATCTTTTGTTTTACCCTGGGTGACTGCTGGACCAAGGTTAAATTGAATGTCTGTGTAAGTTGAGGAATGTCATCCATAGGATGTTAGATCATTGAGCAGAGATTAAAGGATTGAATGTTGGCCAGATTCTGGACCCAGCATCCAGATTCGATCAGCTTTAGTGTATTTTGCCTGTGTTCTAGATTTTGTTGTGTGGAGGGAATTCTTACTGTTACAATATCCAATAATGATTTTGCTTCATGCATATAAATATGTTAATATAAATCACAACTAAATTCATGTTTATTCATGTAATTATTTTCAGCTCAGAAATGTTTTTTTCTGCAGTTTTATCTGTAAGAAGTTTACAAAATGCCACTTTCTTTTCTTATGTTGCCGAATTAAAACATAACATGGCAATACTATCAAAATAAGCAAAGCAACAACATTTACATATTATATGCATTGTAAAATGAAGGGGAGAAGATTTTAAATATACTAATTTGTTTTTACAAAATAAGCTAGTTCATATAGTAGTGTACTCAATTTCTCTATCATGTTTTTATGTAATACATGGTTTCACTAACTTTTCAGGAATTGTATATGCTTTACATTTTTTAGAAATTTTATAAACTAACTCACAAAGAAACTTCAAGAGATATTTTATTGTCAAATATATATATTTAGCAAACGTTTTTTCTTTGTTATCTAATTCTTCATATTTATGTTGAAAGAATTTAATATTTTTTTACTATCTAGATATGTAATAGAGAAATAAGTAATAAATACAGCCAAAGTGAAGTTAAAATATTTTTTTATTAATCTGCTGAGTTTACTTTTGACACAGAGTCACTCTGTGTCGCAAGTTAACTCAGCAGATTAATTAACAAATTTCTTTTAACCTCACTTTAGCTGTACTTATTATTTATTTCTCTGATCCATATTTTCTATAGCTTTAAACTTTTGTTTTACATATCTAAATATATATAATTAAATCCAAAACCTTTTTTTAATTTTACTGAGTGTAAACTACTAGTACTAATAACTTTTTCACATCCTACACTAATTTTCATTTTTTGTCCACGTAAAATCAAATTTTCTGTAGTATTTCAATAATAAAAGAAATGGAGTTATCTTTTCATCTGTGAGTGATTGTTTTTCGTTGTCATTTCTTATTTTGGATTTATTAAATTAAAAAAAAAAGTTTACCTTAAAAATTCTAAATGCAAATTGTTAAAAGAAATTGAATTTTCATTATAAAATTGTTATATTCATGTTACAAAACCGATTTAAAATTAGAACAAATAAAAAAGAGTCATAAAGAATTTATATTATGCATAATTATTTTTAAATGCACGAAAATACAAAACAAACTACATGAAATCTGAAATCTCTATTAATATATTCCTGACTGCATACAAATATACTACTAGTGTATAAATTAGCAGATATTAAAACTCTGTGGACTTCCATGCATATGAACTTTTTATATTTGTTGATTTTACATCCTACTGAAAGACCTAGCATGGATGCAGGCCTCATATTCCCTGGTATCAGGATAGTTATACTGCTGCAAAATGTTTTTCAATTTATATTAAATATTCTTCTGCAAATGCATAATTTCATTACAGAATGATAAAATGGCCAGATCAAATTGGTTATATTATAATTGTTTCGTAGAAATAAATTGCATTAATTCAAGATATATACCATCTAACTTTGCAAATCAATTTTTTCCATAATCAAAATTTATTTTTTACATCACACTGAATGAAGGTCATATTCATAAATACAATTTTATTATGTAATAAGTATAAATTCAGTTTTATTGCACAATAACAGACTTTATAGAAATAAAAAAAAATATTTTAAATTATTTTGAATTTTTACCTTTTAGATTTTTACCTTTGAAAATAATTTCAAATTTTAACTTTAACTCATAGAACTGCTAAAAAGGGTGCACTGAACTATGGGATTCCATAGAACAGTGCTTTATGTAGACCCACAAACAAATTGTTGAAAGAAATCAGTAATGTTAGTTTGCATCATTTTTAGTGTTGACATCTATAGTGTAATGTTTGAAAAAAAGCTTTGCGCAAAAAATCTTATAAAAAGTCAAGAAGAAAAATGCATTGTGAAATATTTGCATAAAAAATAAAAACTTTTGATAAAAAAACATTACTAGGTAAATATTTACAAACTGAATTATCTGAAAATAAAAATACATTGCTGTCTTTCTTTTTTTCAAATGCTTTGTAATAAAAGACATGAAAAATATATAGTTAATACTGAAAAATATAAATAGTTGTGTTTATAATTTATTTAAAAACTCTATAATAAAAAATGAAAGTAACTACTGTAAAAGATTAAAAAAATGGTTATAAAAATTAGCATATTGAAAAAGAATATTATTAAATCCAGACATGCTGGAAAGCCTACACACAATTAATCTTCAAATAACAGCACTCATAGTATTACAATGCAAAATAATTCTCAAAATCTAATAACATTATTGATATTACTAAGACAAAATAATTGACCCAAAAAAAACCTAAATTAAAATATTTTTTTAAAACTAAACAATATTTATTTTATTTTATTGTTAAAAAAATGTTAACTAATGGAACACAACTGATTCTTTTCAGATCTAAGTTGGATACTTATTTAAAAAGATTCATAAAACTTAAAATTATCATACTGGTAATGAATATTTCTGCTATAAATCACTTTATCTGAAATCTTTTAGAATATGATTTTATTATTTAACTAATTATCTTAGATTATTCAAAATTGAAATTGCTCTTAGAGTAAAAATTTTATCTGTATTTGTTTGAAAGTTTGTGATGTTGTAATTTCCATCATCTAGAATTAATTGTTAAATGTGTTTTTTTAATGTAAACTTTATTCAAACTTTCTAAACACATTCAACTCTAACTAATAGTATACAAATTGGTATATAACAGTATTTTGAGAGTTTTCTTGAAGTATTCCTGGACTGATCAATGACAGTACTTGCATGGGAATTGAATCTGGAACTTGTAGATTCATGAATATTGAATTTTAGGTGATGCTGTAACCAATTAGACTATGTTGTGTGTGATTAGTACCAATTTAATGTAGTTGAAAAGATGAAATAAAGTCTGAATTTTTATAGCATTTAACAATTAATTCTAGGTTATGGAAATAGTCAAAAATATAATTTTACAAATGAAATGTTTATGTTTTTAAGCAAAATTATTATTTTTTACTATATCAAAAAAAATAAAAGAAAAGAACGTTTAGCTAAAAGTCATAACAAAATATTTTTTTCAATGTAAATAAATTATTATAATTTGGTAATCTATAATAAAAATGGAAATACATATATTTAAAAAATCATAATAGCCTAATAAAATTAAGTCAATTTAATCTTTAATTTCTCATCCAAACTTTAAAACTTGAATATATTCCACTAAATATATATATAAATTAAATCTACTAAGTTTTTAATTATTCATACTATGTTATTTGACTTATCATTGTAATTATTGAAAAAAATACTTAACAATTATTTACTTTTTATTTAAATGTTTTCTGTTAATATGTAAAATCGATATCACTTTGTAAATAATCAACTATGTGAAACTACATATCCTTTTTAATTATAAAAGAGTATATATATTTTAATGCATATGTGTATATATTTATTTTAAATATTAAAAAAAAATTTAAGATAGTAACATTACACATTTCTTAAATAATTATAAGTATTTTTTAAGTACTTTTGAATAGAAGTAAGAATTTAAATTTTGTTTGTTTATTTATTTATTGCAATTATATTTAAGCTTGAATTGCAATTAATTAAATTGACATTGCAAAAGAATTATACTTGAGTTAATAACATATAACATATTTCCAGTCAAAACTATTTGTTTACTTAATTAATATTTTTTTTAATATTAAAAAAGAACTTGTAAGTAACATTTGAATTTTTCTATAAAATAAACTCTTTTTTAAAAAAGAATTAAAACAAATATGTTAATATTTTAAAAGAATATTTAATACTTAAACTATGTCTTTATATAAATGTATACTACTATTTGAACTCTCATTCAAAAACTTGTAATGTCCATGCACTTTTAGTCAGCAATTATGACATAAAAAAATGGACACAAAGACTGCAATTTCTGAATCACAATAACTTATGAAAAACATCACATGATTACTATCTCATCAGGTCAATATCTTAATACATATTGATATATATATATATATATATATATATATATATATATATATATATATATATATATATATATATATATATATATATATATATATATATATGAATTATATTACCACTCTTTCATAAAATAATGTAAATAACATTGAATATAACCTTAATGCATATTTAAAAAAAAATAGAAGTCTGAATTTGAACAGAGTAATCTGAATTCAAAATGTATTAAACTTAAATTTAAAGTTATTTGTATGTCATTTCATATAAAAAGCAATGATATAATTACATATAGATCAGTCGTTCCCAACTACTGGTACACATACTTGTACTAGTATGTGAATGCCAAGATACAGATACATGGCAAGAAAAATAATAACAAAATATATTATTCATAACATGTAATTATTTTTTTAATATTTTTATTTTAAAAAATATCAAAAAAGTGTAATTGGTTAATTTTTTTATCAGCAATTTTTTTTAAATATAAAGTAAAACAAAATAAAATTTTGATGAATAATAGTGATATTTTGTGTTATTACTACCCCCTGCCTTTTCCTATGCAGTGTGCATACAGTCATAAAATCTGTTTGTAATGATTATTTGTATTCTTATATCCAGTGTGAATATATTGAAAATAATTATAAGCTGTTTTTTGTTTTATGATTCCATAAAATGCAGTCTAATACATTTTAATGCATTATACATTTAGCAGTTGATATAGTAATATTAAATGTAAGTTTCAAGTCATTGTTATTTGTTTTTATTATTATATTAATTGTCATTTAAAATAGGACAATCAATGATCTTAATATAAAAAGATTTTTATAGCAGGCTGTATGTAGTTATTCCAAATCAAAAGAAAAAAATTGCCAGAAATAAACAAAGATGAGTTATTAACATGTAGTTGTAAAGATAGTTAAATTAGGTGGTATGATCTTATCTATATAAAGTATGCATTCTCCATGAAATCTGACACAGAAACTGAACATATTCTACAGTGTGTTATATATTTTGAATATTTATCAAATGGATGTTTGAAGCCTTCTCTTTTGAAGAGACATTTATTATCCCATCATCAAAATTTAAAAGATAAATCAATTGATTTTGTTAAAAGAAAACTATGTGAATTTTATGATGAAAAATCAGTTGTGTCTTCTTTCACCAGTGTTAATGCCAAATGTATACTGGTATCATATTTAAAAAGTTTGTGTATAGATAGGTGTGGTAAAGCACACATCTTTGAAGAAATTTTGATGCTACTAGTAACTAAAAATATTGTGAAATCTTTACTTGAAGAAAAAGCAGCCAAGAAAATTGATAGTTTCACTATCAAATAATATAGTAAAAAGGTAAATAGATAATATGGCATCAAATATTGAAAATATTTTAATCAAGAGATTAAGAGAATATAAGTTTTATTCTTCGCAAGTAGACAAAAGTACTGACATCTATAAATTATCACAATTACTTGTATATTTAAGATTTGATTTCCTCAATGAAATTCAAGAAGAAATATTATTTTGTAAGTTGTTATCTGCACAAAACATCACATGATCACCATTTCTTAAAGGTGGCTACTGGAGGGTTGCCTTAGCTCCTAAAATCTAGGTGCAGTGCTCTCAGATCCAAGGATCCTCACTGATGAAGGCCACAAGCCAAAAACTAGTCTGGGATATTGTATGAGTAGGCACTATATGGGGATTTTATGCACAAGCCTTCTGGAATCCATTGATTACTCTAGCTTGCACTGAGTGGCAATACATATGGAGAGTTTTGCTTGTTTTAATATCTGCAGAAACAATGTCAGACAAAATATTCAAAATAATCAATGAGTATTTTATTAACAACAATATAAATTGGCACAAATGTGTTTGGGGTTTGCACAGATGGTGCTCACACAATGATTGGACAGTTATCAGGTGTAGTAATGAAAATTAAAAAAGTAGCACCAGAGTGTAAATCTACACTGTATAATTCATCGGGAAATTTTACCTACAAAATATATCCCTGAAATTTTAAGATCTGTTCATAATGAATCTGCAGAAATAATTAACTTGATAAAATCAAAAGCTCTTAATTCCTGCTTTATTTTCAATTCTATGTAATGAGATGGGGATAAATATAAAATGCTATTACATCATACCAAAGTTGGTAGTTCTCATGAGGCAAAGTTCTCTGTCAATGTTTCGAGTTATGCTCTGAGATAAATAATTTTCTTATGGATTCAGGAGATTCAATAAAAGATGATCTTACTGATGAAGAATGGCTATTTAAACTAGCATACTTATCCATTATTTTCTCATGGTTCAATAATTTAAATTTGAGTTTTCAAGGAGCTAACAATTCTTTGTTTAACTATAGCAACTAAATAACAGCATTTAAACATAAATTACAATTTCTTAAAAAACAAATTGCAAAAAGAATTCCAATGTGGTTGCCACTCTATATAATTTTTTAGAAGAAAACAATTTATCACTAACATACTGTATCATTAGTGACATGCACAATCATTTAAAATCTTTGAATGATTGTTTTCAAAAGTATTTTACTGAAGATGTTATTGCTCAAAGTTGGATTCATGATTTCTTTGCATTTACAGAGGAGTTTCAGATAATGTAATTGTGAAAAAGTATTTATAAATCTTATTAGTAACATTGATTGGAATTGAAATTTCAGAATATTGTTTTATTTTCATTTTGGCTATTTATCCATGTAGAATATCTAGAACTCTCTCAACAAGCATTAAAATTTTTAATGCCATTCAGTACCACATGCTTGTGTGAGAGTGGATTTATCACTATGATTACATTAGAAAACAAATATAGAAATTTGCTCAATGTTGAAATAGATCTTTCCTTATGCTGAGCAAAATTGAACCAGATATTTCTAATCTTGTTACAAATAAACAAGTGCAAACCTCATGCTAATTAAAATAATTTGTTACTACCCAAACAGTATTAACCAACTACACTTTTGTGATATTTATGTTCAAAAATATTTTTTCATTTTCTATATTTTTATATCATATAATTTTTATTTTGTGATATATATATATTCAATTTTTTTTCTTTAATTTTTTATATTTTTACATCATATAATTATACTTAAAGTATACCTTTCACTAAATGTGTTGCAATCTTTTATGTTTCCCATATATATATATATATATATATATATATATATATATATATATATATATATATATATATATATATATATATATATATATATATATATATATATTGTAATGGAATGAGTATATATGGTTGGTCATACTTGGAGTGATGGCAAAAATCATCATCAACCCCAAGTTAAAAAAATATTAAAGGATATTAAAATAAGAGTATGATATTAAAGTAATGTTTAATATCATATATATTAAAAGAACATGAGATCAATGGATCCCTGACAGATGAGTCAGCTACTTTTTAGATCAGACCAGTTAACTCCTTAGAGCAACTAAAAGCATAATTAATTAATTATCAACCAGCATTATAAATAATAAAAGTAAGTAATACTCACAATAACCATTTATCTTCATGAATGATCAACATCAAATAAAATCAACAGTCAATCTTGTGATTCATATTGAACTGGATCTATTGGAGACCAGGCTAACTATTGATGCTTTGCCAGTTGGACAATTATTTAAACATAACTTGGATACATCAACTAAATGCTAATCCATTAAAATATATAATCAAAAAATCTAAACAATAATGCCGGGACATTAAAAGATGCTGATCATCATCAATGTGCTAGCCACTTAATACCATTAATGTGCTGTCCAACTATAAACTTAATTTCTAATTAGACTAAACTAAAATAAAATGTACTGCATGGGCTTTAAGGAATATAATCTTATGTTCCAACCAAGATGATGATTGATCATCACTGGATACCCCAAAGCACTAAATCCACCCCCATTTATATATTAGCTGTTATACATGAATCTAGCTCAGAAAAACACAAGCTCTATAACTGTTATGGTAACCATGAGATAATTATGCAATACAATTTTAACAGTTCAATTTAAGTTTATTAACAACAAAAAAATTAATGAAATTAAGCTTTCTAGAATATGGCTATGCATATAAATCTTCTGATTTTGATTAACACTCGCGTCAATAAACGATATACAATTCTTTCTACCTCAATCTATAATTAATAATTTTCTGTGGACCTCAACTGGTTTTATTATAATTTTATAAACACTTTGAAAATTTATACACTCATTTAAATGTTTAAACAAATTAATAGACGTCGATAGATTATCAATAAGTTACAAAATAATTTATAAATATCTATCAATAAAATGATGCTTAATTAATGCTTCGTTTAGGTTTTAAACTAAAATATTTCACTGGAGTTTAATATCAATACTCTATTAGCTCATTTCTAATTTTACAATGTCCAATTATATTAACTAAAAATATATCGAGCTTCTCTTGGATGTTTATTCACTTGTGAATATTAATACAACTTGTTTGAAAACTTTAAATAACTGAATAAAAATTTTGATTGGCAAATAATTAAAACACATGATTATATTTGATATTTCTATAAATGAAAATAATATTCAATTAAATCGGTCAATGTGGTTTATTCTCTTCATTTTATAGGAGTTTAAGAGTTATTCAAACGAACTACTCCAAAACCAAACGATAAAGTATAATCTATTTAGATTTTTATTACGGAATCAGACAAACATGAAATGATTGACTTTGTAATATTAACTAAGAGACATAATAATATGGATATATAATATTCGAATGCAAATATAACTATGAAATTTATATAGAAACAAAATAAAATATTACTAAGCAAAATATACCTTATCTTCTATTTCAATTCGCTTACCAAGCTGAGTTTGAATTCTGTTACCTAAGTTGTTCATCGCGTTTACGCAACCCAAATAAAACAAAATAAGTAAACTAGTCTTGATATTTAAATTAACTCAATTTATTTAATTATAAAAAAGGAAGATTGACAATATTAATGATAGTATACATCCGAAAATGTCTTTATATTTTAGATTGGTTGACTAAATAAAATAATCATGTTGCTATATGTATCTCTATATACGTGTTGCAAGAACGTTAACGACACATACAAAAAAAAAATGAATGAATAAATGATGGGAAAGGTTCTTAGATATTTTACTAAAAAAAAAAAAAAAAAAAATTTACATATACCCTATACCAAAATGTGCAATAAGAGGGTATCAAAGTTTATTCGTTTATCAAAATAATTACGGATAAATGAATATGAAATAATAACTATATTTGAGTCTTTCCGATCATTTTCATTTAATAATTATATTTCTTTAGATAATAAAAAAAAAAAAACATCATATAGTATTACATATAAAAAAAAATTAACACACATATTTTTCATAAAAAAAAATAATCATACCATATATATAAATCTGTCCATTCACTGTTTATTAGTCTATCGATTGCCTTCATTTATAGTGTAAAGAGGATTTTCTCCGTCCGAAATAGTAATTGTAAACTTTGCAATACTCATTAAAAAGTTTCCTTTTTCTCTTTCCATTCTGTAGAGGTGAGTGTATTTTGACGATCCAGGTTATGAGGTGAATTGATCCATTGGGTTAATCGGGAGACGATGTCTATGCAAATCCATTTTTCTTTTCTTTATTTATAAAGCATTTTTTTTTTCATAGGTTTCTTTTTTTACATTGCGGCCGCTCTTCGGAACACTTCAATTTGCCCGCCCGAATGATTGAACGGGCAGATAATCCTACTACTCCTCCATGTTTTATAGTTTTACAAACCAACAATTTTAATATTGAAAAGGTTCATTTTCTTAAGATACAACAAATAGATTTGTCCTTTACCATACAAAGTGATAATAAGTGTGTGCGTGCTTGAGTGAGTGACTGAGAATGACTGACCGATCTGACCTCTTTTATCTTCTGTCATGTCATTTTTATAGATTCTCTTTCTGACGTTTTTTTATCTTTGCGACCACACACGGTCATAGATAAAAAGACGGTCATAGATAAGAAGACACACGAAGATCACATTTAAATTCGATTACAATTCAATTTTTTTTTTAAAATAATATTTTACAAACCAAAATATAAAATTGATATAATAACCTTTTTTTAATAACAATATTTTTTTTTTAAATATTTTACAAATAAAATATACACAACATAAAAAACATTAAACTGTATGTAATATTGTTACTATGGTGATTGCATTTATATATGAAATGTATAAAATAATATTAATCCTATTTCGTTAAATTTATTATGCTGAATTGCTTACTATGTTATTTTTTTATATATATGTATGTGGATCATCAATTTGAACACTCACAATATATATATATATATATATATATATATATATATATATATATATATATATATATATATATATATATATATATATCATACAGCTGGTGAGTAATGTTATATATATTGAGAACAATAGTATTTTAAATAATTTATTGAAAATGACAATTAAAATCTCTAGCTTAAAAATAAAACAAGTAAATAATTTATGTTTGAATTAAAAGTCCAAAAACAAAGGATTGATTCCTGGATAGTTTTTTTATTTAAAGTAAAATCCAAAAATCTTTCTAGATTGGAAAACAAAAGAATTTGCTGGAGTTTTTTTAAAGACATTTACAATTAAATAGAAGTAACCTGCTAAAAAAAGAAAACTTTTTTGAAGGATTATCAAAGATGTGATATTACATTAAAAAAAATTTTTTTTATATATTTTAACATTAGAAATAATGAATTAATAACTTTGATACATACTATCTATATTTTTATATACACATATACATGTGCACTTATGTATTATTAAAAAGGAAGATTTTTTATAAGTCTCTGACAATTTTAACATGTTAATTTAAATTATTATACAGCACACCTTATTGTCTATATATGTCTGTGAATTATATATATATATATATATATTTGACATTGAATTAATTATGTATTAAGAAAATACAATATGGATTATTAGATTTATTTTTTTATAAATACCAGTGTGTGCACACATTTCCCAGCACACACACATATATATATGTTAAGTCAGCCATTAATTATGTATTATAAAAATAAATTTTATTTATAGGTTTATGACAATTGAAATATGTTCATAAATTATTATACCACATGTCTGTGTATTTATATAAATATGTGTTTATGTATATTTTTGTATATTAATCAAAATAAGACTTATCTTATATCTATAGTCACATTCAGCATGCCTTAATTTTATTATAATTGTTATTTTTCAATTAATATTTTATTTTTAAACTTATTCCAGTGTATTTACTCAATCCTAAATAGTTTTAGAATATTATATATTTTTATTATATCTCTTGTTCACAGTAATAGTTATGGAGCTTTTATTCTCTGAGTTGTATTCATGCATAATGGTCTGTTATATAAAAGGAATTTATATTTAATGTTTACAGAAATCCAGTTGATGATGATCCTGGTTGTCACAAAGGGTAAAATTCTTTACAGTCCATACACCACATTTCATTTAAATTATTTATTTAGAAATTAAGTTATAGTTTGCCACTGTATTAATGGCACTGGGTAACCAGAGCACTGCTGATGGTCAGGATCTTTTTAGTATATCTGCATTATTTGACTTATTTTTGTAGTTTGATAAAGTAGCACTTAAGTATGTGCATCCAGATAATTACTGTTTGTATCCCTATCCCAATTTGGCAGGTCTGTAGCAGATCACTTTCAAATCAGGCACAAGATTGACTGTTGATTTATTTTTTATTTTTGATTATTCATGATGATGAATGATTATTACTTTTGTGTAATGCTGGTAAATTTATGATTAGTTCTGCATTGAACTTTTATGCTCATTCCTTTTATATTTAATTTTATATTTTATTTATTTGGGGATGATAATGGTTTTCTATCTCCTCATATTTTAACCCCTATTTTTCATGCTGCTACAATATATATATATATATATTCTGCCCTTGTCATCGTGTGTAGCTCCACTACACATCAGGCCAATCACATTGAGGGCCATAATCTAACTGCCCCGTTTCCGCATCTCCACTTCCCCCAAAATAAATATAATATAGTGAAAATCACCTAACCGGGTTCTAGCTCTAATAATTAATAAAATATTCAATTAAATGCTTTACTAGCTCAAGTTTCTTAAAATTAACTTAGGTTCTGTTTTAAACTAACTCAAATAAATATTCAGGAATTCATGAGACTAGAAGTGGAAATACGGGTGACAAGGTAGATTACATTGAGACAATATTCCACAGGATACCACCTCAATGGCATAAGAACACTATCCCCCTTATACTACTATTACACATAATAACTACATAGTATTCTTATGACTTCCACAACTTCTAATCACTAAGACTCATTTAACAATTAAAGTATTAATCTTTTATCTCTAATAATAATAATAGTAATCATCTAGCTCAAATGAAATAATCTCAGGTTCTTAAATTTATTCATATGTGAATAAACATATGGTAGCAAAATATAAGGGATTTTATGTCATAATCTACTACTCTACAATTAGATTAATAATAAAACAATAATAATCACAAACTTCATTGCTTAATCCAACTAGTACAGCTTTTCTTTCATCGCAAATTTATAACCGTAATAAATTAGTTAATAATCTAATATCCCCTTTTTTATCTTTAAGTAATAAAATAAATTAATAAGTGGCAGTGTTTAGATAATCTGATAATTAAAGCAAGTGGCAACTAATAGCATATAATTTAGCAAAATATTATGATAATGGATTGATGACCAGTAATGCAATGCAATTTTATAATTATTTAATTATAAGAACATCAATAAATATTTAAGATTAAACATACTTCTCTATTTATCTTTTGTGCAAACAATCATATACTTAGTTTAATGATTGTGAACATACCCTGTGAATTCATGCAATGATGTAGAGAAAACAAAACTCAGACACAAGTTTTAATAAACACATTTTAAAATTTTATTAACATCAATAAAAATAAATAAAACAAACAAATCCATCTACATCTATTTACAAGGGATATCCTCATTTTTCTTTACACTACAATAGCTGAATTATACACATTTATATTTCTTTTATCGTTAATTAAACTTATTATGCCTTTTAAAAGTTATTTATTTATTTCTCATTAGGTTTATCATATCACTTATTTTAACTATTTTATGGGTAACCCCATTCTTTAACTTTTAATATTAAAGTTATTTGTATTATAAATTATCTATGTGGATAAACATCATTTATAACATCATAATTTTACAATCAATATGGTTTTTAAAAGAAAATTACATTTTCTTGTAACTTTATATAAGTCACTCCGCATATTATTCAAATATTATTATTACTTTTAACGTTTGTTCTCCAATGCTCGTAAACTATAATACGTTTATTCCATAAGCCATACTCATGTATAATATTATAACACTGGTTTAATTATCACCTGTTACAGTTTCACATATACTATAATTATCGAATGTTATTGTATTTTTTAAATATGCAATACTTATATTTTTTAAAATATAATTAACAATAAGAAAACATGAAATTATATTTAATATTTTTGTATATTTCTATTTGGATATACTTTTATAAAATTATAGTTCATTTCTTAAAAAAAAAGAATTAAAATAATTCTCTAACTCCTTCCCTTCTTAGGATATCTGCATCTTTCTTTCAGTAATCATAATCTACTCTTCGTTAACACTTAACTATTCTTATTCCAAATAATAGCATGACATACATTCTAAAATATCTATTGTTTCCCTTTTAATAGACTTATCATATAACGATGTAGTTGCAAGAAATACAGATAAAGATAGCGAAAGATGTATAGGATATCGGGAAGATAGATAGATAACTTATCCGCAATATACTTCAAAAAAATGTATGGAACAGTGTGAATAGGTCCGACATTCATTGTCTAATAACCTTGGTGATAAGCATGATGTGGCAGCTATTTACTCAGCTTTACCAAACATCTAGTATGACTCACAAGAAATATATAAAATACCACTGTCCAAGACAACATGTGTACCAGTCGTAGGGCTTTGTTAACTACGCTGATTAACATCTAAAACTACTTATTATTTTATTCCCTGTAGCATCCTAGTTTTTAATACATCCTCTTGGTTTCTGAATCACCACGTACTACCAAGTCACTACCCAAACTATCTCTCAAGATTTTTACTGTATCCAACATCGATAAAATACTAACTACTTTTTAAAACAATAAACAAAATTCGCTAATATAAAACATTTCCCTATTCCATAAGAACAATTTGTCTTGCTTTATTACACTGTAGGTTCAACATCTATGTTTTGTTAAAATAACATTTAAATATCCCAATCGGAAAATTAACAGAAAATATCACATAACCATCGGTTATATTGAACTATATTAATAACACATAAAATTATTATCGTATGCATATTTTTTAAAAATCTAATCACATCTCAAAGTGTTTTAGAGTGTTGTTTTCAAAATGTGTTTTACAACAATAATAACAATAAAACTTTTGCGCTACATTCATTCGATTCCCAGCTGATCTAAATAAATAAAACATACATTATATATCATTAATAATTATAAATGTTACCAAAAAACAATCTTTATCTTCCTATCAGAGTTTGTAGTAGGTTTCTTTCTCTTCGAGCATTGCAAATATACAAATTTCCACATACATACAATTTTATTTTAAAATTTAAAATCAAAACATATTATTTCATATAATGTTATATTACGAATTAATGTATTTTGTTTTCCCTATCGCTATCTAAAACTTAATGTTTAACTTAGATTAGTAATGAAAATAATTCAAACCATAATCACATTTTTTTCTGATGGTAAATCTTGGTTAGTCCCATAATATTTATTATTTCTTCTTTTGTCCGAATGTTCTCCTTTCTGCTTATTAAAGTTTTAAATAAATTAGTTCATTTAATAAGCTGTTTAGACGATCTTTAGTTTTAGTGTTTAATCCAAAATTATTAGAAAACATTTTATTTAGTTATCCCACGAAGCTTTTTAATGTTCTGGCAAATATTACCTCGGCACGTTGATGCATCATTATTTCTAGTTAAACTACAATTATTTAATAATTACGGTACCAATTGCGTTTTCCATGGATCCAATATTTTATATTTGTCTTCTGTAATTTTTTTTTTTCTTTAGGCAAGTGTTTTCCTTGGTAAACTTCACTTTCATTCATTATTATTTTATATACACTACTTTCGATCTTTAACTATTTTCTAGAGTATTTTCTCAAGTCATCTTAAAGAAAGCAATTCAAACTATTTCAATATTAAAATTCCTTTTGTCCATTTATTCTTATACGAATAATACTTATTTTTATTTTCCATTATCTTCATTAACTTTGTGCACAATGTCCTTTCATTGATTTTATACGCACGAAAACAGCTTTCATAGTGATACGCTATATAAACTATATCAATGAATAACATTAACATATTTGGAACATTATAAAATTTACAACTTGGTTTTAAGAATCTATCCATTTTCTATTGAAAACTCCAATTATATTTCGATAGAATCCACTGGCAGGTTACTGTAAAGTTAGTGAAACATTACTATGAACAGCTTTTTTTAAAAAAATTTTATTCTAAGATTCTATTCGGATGATTTTTAAATTGTCAGTTGGTTTCTTTCAAAGATATTATTAAAATTATAATAAAATTGACTAATAAATTGAAGAAAAAAAATTTAGAGAGCTTAAAATTTTACCTCTGCTCTGGAGTCAACACATTTTTGTTCTCCCTTGTTTATACAATTAGTTGGCGTGATTTTGGTTGTCTGCCAAGATCTATTTTTTATTGGTCAATCCCTACTTGGATTTATAAACAATTTCTAAAGTTTTAAAATCATGACGTAATAGACTTAAATGTTAACTCATTATTATTTTTAAATCAATTATTATCTATTACAATTTAACTACCTTTAAAACAATTTTGAAACAATAAATAATAAAGATGTATACTACTTATTTTTATTATGATGTGTGACAATTCCATCCACTTCTATAATATACTATTTAAATATTTTAATTATTAGTATTAATTTAAACCGGTGCTTAGACATAGAATATTTCAGACAGCCACGTAGTCATTTCCGGTGTTTAGTCTATTTTTATCTGTCTTAATAAATTTGCTACTTATATTATATAAAATAATTATATAAAATTTTGAAAAACAATTTAGAAAAATATAGAATTAGATACAATTCTCACCATCACAATATTTATTATTAAATATATCATATTAATCTTTTCCTGCTTAATATAATCTGTAATATTAAATACTATATAATATTAATTTTAAAATTTTTTAGTAATTGACCATTTATAACTATCATTGACCTATAGAAAAGGGCGCAATATATATATATATACCC